>JAVTVY010043575.1:0-221760 GCA_036873755.1 Hanleya hanleyi | reverse complement strand
GGGCCGGATTGCGCCTCCTCCTCCTCCCTAACAGGCCAGACAGGGTTAACAAGATGCAATGGAGCTCAGCCTGGAAGTTGTATTTTTCTCACTCTGTCCTTATTTGAACCGTCGCCTACATCTCATGCACACACAAAACGCATCGTATGATTACAGCTCTCCATATGCTGAATGTATAAAAAATGAATCATTTCTATCAATCAATGCCAAAAGAAATGACAAAGCAAATATATAGGGCCGTTAACTTGATTTGGAATAATAGGATAGCTCGAACTGGACAGTCTCTGCTAAATTGATAGAATTGCATTTCTCGATCATTGCCTCAGGAGAGTGAAACTGGACGTGACACTAGAGGTTTAGGCACTATATGCCAAGAATACGTCGAACGGCTAATAAACTGCTGAAATGTAGTTTGCTTTGAATGGTTGAATTATCAAATAATTCGGATTTTTTAAATTAAAAACTTTTTCAGCATTATTTTCGGGAATACATTTGGAGAAGATTTTATTTTCGTCAGGTCCCTTTGGTAACTCTCTAGCTTATCTAATATGATAATTATATCCTAGTAATTGACCGAGAGGCGCAGTGCTTATCTGAAGGTAATTCTGTTTACCGTGATCAGTGCCCTAATCGGCACACGGCAAAAACAATAGCCAACAATGTTGGCGTTAGTCCCCAGAATGCATATCCGCGTAGCAGTCTTCCACTACCTATTCACTGCAGATCTATTTGTTTTCGAATTATGTCAGGTAGCAAAAAATAAATGTAGCATATATTTGGATGATTTCCAGCTATGAGAGGCCACAGCTGTTATTGTTAAATTAAATGGCGAATTCATGAACGGTGTACATGGGGTGTATAAGCTGTATGGACACTGTATGGAAGATGAAATGGTGATGAGGAAAACATAGGACTTTCAGCATTTTATGGCAAATGTATGGAAAACGTATGGATATCTCAAAAGGACGAGTTGCGGTAAACACTGACCTTCTATTGCCAAGCCGCTATTATGTGACGCTGCACGAAACAGCGGATTCCCTATGTCTAAAAATAAATGACACAGGTTTCGCGAATTTATCGTTTGACATATAACATAACTATATGTATATATATGTATTTTCAGTCTACTATATTACTCAATTTTTTCTTGTCATTTTTCTGATAATTTCATTTCATATTTCATGTAATAACCGAATATGATTAAAATATATACACCGGTTCGGTTCGGTTCGGTTTGAAGCTACAGATGGAGTATATATACAGTTTGTATTCAGCTGATCGTTCCCTCAGTCATCATCGGAATTGATGTTCTCTGTATACGTTCTGGGAATATTCGGAGAGGCGTTTAATAGTCTGTCCGGTTTACGACTGTATTCCACGTGTCTTGCAAATGACAAGTACCAGATAATACTTGCGACGTGGGAGCAGCATCCCATAGTTCGGGCATCAACAGGACATTGACAGTACCAGGCATCAACCGATTCGTCTCGAAACCTTATCCACAGATTGTGTTGTTTTGAAGACGTGTTCCTTGAGTGGATGCGGGCATGGACTATGTCAGATGTTGCTTGACTTACAAAGATGCACGGTTTCCCCTCTTCCAAGTATACGTCTACATAACTGAAGGCTTGTTTCACCTGGTACACACCGAAGGTTAGTGGCCGAATTCTTTCTTCTAATAATTTGGGGAAATCGAGAAGGGCGCCCGAAGTATCGATCGGTGACCAGGTTGAGGACCCGTGCTTGAGGTGAACATCTGTATTTACTGTCCGTCTCACATTACGATGAGACGAGATTTTCGGCAATATATCGGAGCCAGTTCTTCTCAGAGAAGTGAAATTCCCCACACTATCTATATGTAATGCGTGCATTTTTATTCTGAAATTTGAAGGAAATCTGTTCAGAATCAAAGAAAATCTCCAATACCTTCAATAAATATATTAGTACCTCGTTGAAAACCAAACTACTTTTGGTACTAAACACTTGGGAGTATAGGCCAAACAAAGAAATTGTCTATGCGTCATCAAAGTTTTCCGTTGAAATAAGGCAGTGGCGTGCGAGTACAGACGTTTATTTACGTAAATTTATTATCACCCATGATTGTTGAAAGAATGATTTCAAAGGTTTTCCATCAATCGAATTTAACAGAAACACTAGCTTGACAGAACAGGCTACAAATTATTTTGGACCGTCAACCGTTATTAACAATGATCAAAGATAACGCACGAAAGGCTATTTCGTACAGACAATATGTACAAATTTTATGTTGTAAACGCTCAGTCATTTGAAGTAACAAGTGCCAAATGATGTATAAAATTGAGGTGTTTTTTTTCAGCTTGTTCGTATGCATTTTAGCATGGATTTTTTTAAATACTAGTTTGGTTCGATGTGTCATAATTTAGATGTTTGAAAAAATCCATGTTAAAATGCATACGAACCATCAGTCGACACTGCTTTACGTTACTTGTGATACCGCGCGTTAACCTCACGTTCAGACCCGAGAATACGATGGATACTCGGACGTAGCCTCAGTATCTCAGCCGCGCTTTTATTGCGACTGTTCATGTGGAGACTGAAGTACCCACACTGCCCCTAGCACCGGCTTAAGCGAAATTAGATACGCTACCTGGGGAGCCATAATGCTGAACCATACAGATATCTTTTCAATTGACCATATGCTAGTAGCTGGTCGGACCTTTCCACCAGAGCTATGGAATTACCAACAGACCTGGGTTAAAGGAATGGTAAGAAGGTATGCTGCAAATGAAAGAACCATTTCAACAGTGGCCAAGAGTATTTTTTTATTCATTTTCCCAATTCTTTTTTCCAACAGAGCAAATAGCCATTAAACTTTGGATGGTGGCCCGTTAGTTTCATTACTCATCATTCTTTTCCCGATTTCTCAATGCTATTACTTTTCCTCCAACAAATATTTTGCTACCCACACTGTTATATAGACCAGACATCGGCATAGAAACAAATCTGTATGCCTGGGATGAACCAACGTTACTAATTTACCGATAACATAAAGGGGCTCTCAAGTATGTATTTGAGATATTTCTAAAAACTCTGGCGTTTTAAAAATGTCTCACGGAAGAAGTCATAACGCATTCTTTAGCTCTACTACAAACCAGGGATCATTCACGGGATGTTTTTTTGTTGATAATTTCTCATTAATAGTATCCGTGAAATTCGACAACACAATATATCAACATATAGGTATTCATCTGTGCTTATTTGAGAAGGTTGTTTCAATCTTTGTGGGATGTTATGGATAATAACAAACTTCACGAGTTCAAAAAAACTGTAGGCCATACTCATCTGAACAGCCAGAAACGTTTCGATCAAACCATGATTAGACGATGTAGAATCGGCCATACACGATTAACCCACGAGCATTTGTGGAAAAAGAGCCAGTCCCAAGGTGTATTCCATGCCATGGTGAAACATATATTCTTATCGAATGTATAGATTAAGATTGTAAGAGATAACTTTTATCGAGCATCTACTCTGGAAGATCCTTTTAGCCAAGTAAAGGAAGATTGTATTTTAGACTATTTGAGAGAGATCGGTTTGTTGTATAAATTTTAATGTATTTACATGTTGTTATTGCATTAGTTTACTAATGCATTAGTTTACTGAGTTATTAACTTGAATACTCAGAATTTTGTTTGGTGAAATAGCGCTGAGCGCGACGTTAAACCTTAATTCTCTCTCTCTCTCTCTCTCTCTCCAATAGGTAATAACTGTGCACCTATTTTGGCGGACTTCTAAAACAGCTATATGCAGACGCCTTCAAAAACCGTTCTTTCCAAAGCCCATTCCTTATCTTTCACCAAACGCTATATAGAATATCGTCTCGTTGTTGATAATCGCTATATATATATGACTCGGTGAAGGATATATATCTATCTACACTGGATTCGAAGGAATCTACAGATAGCCCTAAATGTACATCGTATTTAGACCTGCATCTCCATAACAGTGAATTGGGCCTTCTCTCTAGTTGACATTTACGACAAGAGGTGATTTCGACATGGTAAACTATCCCTTTCTGGACAGAAATGTTCCAGTAGAACCCTCATTGGGCGTATACATGTCACGCCTAGTAGCATTTACTACACTGATTCTGTGTGAAATTTGCCGATTCTGGTCAACGTCACAACACATTATTGCAGAAACTTACCAAACCCTTACCAAACAGGGTTAGATACAGCGCCTCCACTCAAAGTTTCTCAAATTTGGCGATACATATCACATGCTGATAGCAAAAAAACGAGCGTAGCGGGCAAGATCTATGGCGTTACGTTTCGTAACTTGTGTATAATTCCGCTTAACCTGGGGCTAGGGAAAATATGAACTCATGTACTTCATGATCCTCACAGTGTTCATATGAACATGCACGATCAAGGCGTGTCTGAGATACAGCATTCTCTAGATAACAAATTTACAACGAAAATCAAATGGATTAATAATACTGATCAGCGGTACTGATTATATATTTTTGAATCATCTAATGGACGACGGCTGAATATTGAATGACGGACTAGAATGATGGATTAGAATGTTAATGTTGATCCATGTAGGTCTATGGAGAAGGAATCTATCGAAAGAGCATGTTATTGCAAGTGAAGATACGTGCACTGCCCACACATTTAACTTTACAACAGCATCTCTACCATACACTTCCCAGACATATTTAGATACATGGTAGATAAACATACACTAAGATTTTTTTTTTTTCAATACATACATACATTTCCCATGGGCTTTTAGCATAGCATTCCCTTTTCGATGTTTTCCCAGTCATGCGAGGAAAATTGTCCTTGCCAAATTTCGTGAGGGTGGCTGTGAGATACAATCTATCGAAAAGAAAATCTCGGAATGGGATACCATGCATAGTTCTCCCTCGGGCTTCACCTTGCCGTTAGAGTGAATTCAGATTTCGACATATATGCCAAACCTTTCACCATAGCAGTAGTTTATGCATTCTAAAGTGCCTCTTGATCATTAACTAAAGTCAGAACAGAGCATCAATGAAATACCGCCAGTAATGAATAATGAATCCTTTCTCTCAGTTAAAAGGACTTTTAAATTCAATATGGACGAGAGAAAACAATGTAGAATGCTGATGACCTCAGCTCGCATGAGCCCCATATTCTTCAGTTTGTTAAGCTCGATATCCCATATCCAGTTGTATTCTTTGGAACACTATTTCTTGGACATCATTAATTTACCTCGTATCCTGAATGATCCAGAGGTACGCAACGCTGTGCCAAACTATTTTAAGTTCACAGAACCTCCTTGCATTTCATATGAGTACACTAAATCTATAGCCACCAAAATATTCAATTACTCCAATGCTGTCCAGGAGTTTGACTGGAACTTATACACGTCCGGAGGCTATAGTTGTGATTGTGAATCGTCGAACTTTATCTATACACCATGCAAACATATTGTGACTGGTGACCTTGATGTGGTGAGTGATAAGGATCTGAAATTACTCCTGATGAAAGGACCTAAATATAGAGAGCCAAGAAGAATAAATCTGAAGGCCGACCAGAAGATAGTCCTGTCTGCATTAGAACAGTACGTTATTGATTGGTCTAAGCGAGAAAAAGTTGAACCTACAGTACTCGCTGATTGGCTGGACCTCACCAAGAGCAAGGTCGTTGAAACAATCCGCCATATTGACAGAAGTACTCTTCCCCAAGCAAAACAAGTACTGAGAAACCTCAATTCGCAAGAAGTTCTAGCAAATCTCCAGAGTAAATTCGTCATAGTCCCAGCAGACAAAGCTCCGAATAATATAATATTCATATGTAAATATTACTATTACCAGGTGCTGGTTAAAGAATTGAGTGTAGACATATCTTCATCAAATACGTCTACTTACTCCCAAACTGCATTTACTCTGGAAGATTTATTTAACAATCACAAAAAGTTTCTCAGGGAAAGAGGTATTTATCTTCCAACCAATCATAACGACATCCCAAAACTATACTGGACTCCCAAAATGCATAAATCACCATACAAAGCTAGATTCATAGCTGGTTCTAGAAGCTGCACCACCAAGCTTCTTTCAACCCTGTTGACGAGGGCCCTTCAGAAGGTAAAAACATTTTGGGAAAGGTATTGCGCCACTATTTCTAAAAACTCTGGCGTTGAATGTATGTGGATATCGAAAAACTCAAAATGTCTTAAAAAAGAACTTGATGCTAAAGGTCACATACCGTATAGACATGTATCCACATGGGATTTCTCGACTCTCTATACTACAATCTCTCATCAGGACCTTATTGACCGTCTAAGTTCATTAATAGTATCTGTGTTCAAGAAAACTGATCGTAGATATATTAATGTCGGAAGCCATAAAGCATTCTTTAGCGCTACTACATACAAGAGATATCATTCATGGGATGTTTCTTTGTTTATAGAGTTGCTTGAATTTCTCATTAAAAATATCTATGTGAAATTTGGCAACACAATATATCAGCAGCATATAGGTATTCCAATGGGTACTAATTGTGCACCCCTGTTGGCTGACCTGTATCTGTTCTCTTATGAATATGACTATATGCAGGCGCTTTCAAAAACCGATCCATTCAAAGCCCGTTCCTTCTCATTCACCAAACGCTATATAGACGATCTTCTCGCTGTGGATAATCGCTATATAAATGACGCAGTGAAGGATATATATCCACCTTCACTGGATTTGAAGGAAACTACAGATAGCCCTACAGGCACATCATATTTAGATCTATATCTCTATAAAATGAAGCGGGCATTCTCTCTCGTCGACTTTATGACAAAAGAGATGATTACAATTTCGACATCGTAAACTATCCCTTTCTGGACAGTAATATTCCAGTGGGACCTGCATATGACGTATACATATCTCGCTTAGTAGCATTTGCTAGATCCTGTGTTAAATGTGACGATTTTAATCAACGTCACAAAACACTGGTGCAGAAACTTAAAAAACAAGGCTATTCCGCCAAGCGCCTACACTCACAGTTTCTCAAATTTGGCGATACATATCGCATGGTGATAGCAAAATACGAACGTAGCGTGCAAGATCTATGGCGCTACGTTTCGTAACTTGTGTCTAATTCCGCTTAACCCGGGGCTAAGGGCCGTATGAACCCATGTACTTCAAGAACCTCATGGTACTCATATGAACAGTCACAATCAAAGCGTGACTGAGATACATCATTCTTAGATGACGACTTTACAACGAATATTATGGATTAAGAATACTGATCAGCGATACGGATTTCACATTTTTGGAACATCATGATGTCTTGCCGGCATCATTGAACACTGTTGACCGCTTCTCTCTTGCAGGAAACAAGCCTATGTTTTTGTATACTATGATTGTCTTTTTGAATTTGGTGCTTATACTGTTATATGGAAAATGGAATAGGTCTTTGAATTATGGACGCGGATATTTTCTAATGGACGACGGCTGGATTATGAATGACGGACTAGACGCTTGTAATTGGCCATAGTCGATAGAATTTTTTTTATATTTATTTATGAATATCGAAATCCAAATATATATAAAACGAGCTGAAGAACAAACTATATTTCCTGTGCTTTTAAATGTATTAAACTCATCTATATAACCGCAAAACTTGATGTTATATATTAAGGGGCGGAACGATATAAATAATTATGCCTGGGAACGCATATAACTTATACATGTTGTAGTAGCCTCAAGCCATCAACTTTATCTCAGACGACTTAACTCGCCCCATAGCAATTGTGAGTGAATCACAATCATATTAGCATTATACGTGTATTTGAATATAACAGCATCATTTATGTCGGCAAATGAAGAGCAGGGCATTGACGCTTGACTCCAACATATCCATATAATGGACAGTTTTTGAGCAGATCAATCAATACATTAAATTTGTATAGTCATGTCAAAATAATCTTAACAAGCTGATTTCTGCCGTTGAAATGAAATTCCACATCACTCGACCATGCTTTTTCAGAACGCTATTTAATGAATCCACCAAGCCTCAGTTATTAAGTTAATCTTCGAAATATAAACAGTGAAGCTATAGTAACATGTCAAGTATTATTGCATGGCGTTTAAATGTTATAACATCGCGAGTCAACTTGGTAATATTTTTTGGAATTATGCTGACGCGAGCTGTTGGCCATTTGTTCAACACGAGTTATTATCATCCCGAGGAGTTACAATACTTTCGAGAACATAACCATAGCATTTGACCTACTCATTTCAGGCCCAATACAAATGTCTATTCCCACTAATGTTGTTGTTGAATGAATTATTCGCATAGGCCAATTTTCGACTAACAATAATTTGGGTTATTGATGGGATAAATTCAAATAGTAGCTTGAAATATGACTTACCTCTTTTCCTGTGAACAAACAGCTGTCATATGTCTATTATAGTTTTATCCATAGATCCTATTTCGAAGAGAGTAATGAGGCTGTTATCTATAACGTCCAGTTCATGTCTCCATCTTCTACGTGTTATATCAAGGAGAATTTTATCCCTAATTTCAACTTCAATCATGTATCAACTTCCGATCTAGAGCGGCGGTAACGACACGGGTGCGTCGAGGGCTGACCCGTGGAAAAACATCACTTTCGACTAACGACTAAGCAGCTTTCCAAGCCATCCCTACGCCTTAGGTTGAAATCATCAAGACGCAAAATGTCTTTGTAATTATCTCGTCGTGCGTCTTTCAAGCTTCACCCTTCCAGCCTCAAACTGGTCCTTTCATCCGTCCTGCTAAGCCTTTCTCAATTCGAGGCTTCCAGGAAATCCCAGTACTTTGCTGTAATTATCCAAGACAAATATTGCCGTTGATTCCAGATCCGACAAATTGGACTGAAGCTAACCGTGTGTCTTTCAGCTGCAGGACCATCCCCCAGGAATCTAGCGCCAATTGTCAACGTCTCTTAGGTTAGGCTTCCGTTTCAACGTCCAATCAAATATGCATCGAACATCGAGATCACATTTAATTGCCACCGTATCCAGTTACATACGTACACAATTGTCCATTGTCTCAGACTGAAAACAATTGGCATAGCTTTTAAAAACCTTGGATGTATGCCAAGTTTCTTGAAGGATGATTCAAGCGTATTTTGAAGTACCGCAGATATATATAAATGACTCTTCAATCTTACATGATGCATACATCAGGAAATCAATCTTATGCTGTGAAGTTGTCTGTGAAGATTTCATTCCGCAATTAATCAGCCAGACATAAAAAAATTAGAAAATCCTTCGGTTTGTATATTTGAGATGGACATAGGCCTCGACAGAATTTTTGAGAGGAGGTGGTTTCCTATGCTTACTTATTCGAGAGCCCATTACTGTGATGTCCAACATAGGAAAATAACATAAGGTTGGACACTGAAGAGGAGCGTTCGCACCCAACGACCTTCTAGCGACGCCCTTGATGGAAGGTTAATTAATTTGGATTGATTTGAGTCCCGGTTGATATTCCTGCGAAGAAATACACAGTGGCAATTTTACAGAATTGTTTGTCTAAGTGAAATCGAGATGGGTACGCTGAGGGTTGTCAAGCTTATGAAAATGCTATGGCCACAATATAAAATAATTAGCAACTATGCACCTTAGTACTTCAAACCACCATCTTCTTTTAACATGATTAACGGTACACAAGTTTTCAACACATATGTTCGTGAATTTCATTCTGGTGAATAATGTAAATAATAAAATAATAGGCGATGAGACGCGTACTGACAAGAAGACCTAAAACATGTAGATGTGACATATGATATGCCTGACGGGAATAACAATTATTAAATAAATGTGATGGCACAGCTCAGTACATACCCATACTCTTACATAGCTCACCATGCTCACTTTGATAATACGTGTATATACAAGTGTGAGATGAATTACAAACAGATATGCATGTATCATGTACATATGGCACGAACATTTACTAAAAAAAAAGAACCAGTCCCAAGGTGTATTCCATGCCACGAAGATCTCACGGTGAAACATATTCTTATAGACTGTAAGATTGTAAAAGGTTCTTTTTATCGCGCAGCTACCGTACATTAGAAGATCTTTTTAGTCGGGTGAAAGAAGACTATCTTAGGTTATTTAAGAGAAGTCGGTTTGTTGCATAAGTTTTAATGTGTCTATGTTTTAATGTGTTGGATCACTATAAAGTTATTAACTTGAATACTTAGAATTTGCTGAACGCGACGTTAAACCTTAATTCTCTCTATCTCCTACATATGGCTCGGTAGTAAGACAAAGATGAAAACATGAGTTACAACGTCGAATGCAGTCGACGCAGAAGGTGCGTTCATCAATTGCTGTTTGGCTTACATGTATAGTCCAGTCAATAAGCACATGAAATAAGCAAGATCGTGCGCTTTTTCATACGAGTTTGAAACTTTGCACACTTATACATTTTCTGATATAGTTCCACTTGATCGGTGCCCATGATGGCCCACACAGACCTATAGTTACTGACCGTACCTGCCAATGACCCGAGAGAGACTTGTTGGCCATAATGCTGAACTTATTTGTCTAAACCATGGGAATTACACCTCAATATGTTGATCAGAACGTACGAATATCACACAGCAACTATCAAGTCAATAGCTTGTGTCCTGCTGAATTTCGAGCGAAAATCAGCAATTTTCTCTGTAACTTTACTTTCGCTTCAGGTAAATTTTCTTTTTTTGTTCCTTATAGTTTACAGTTACAGATACTTGAAAATGATACTAAAACTGCACCAATATATCCGGAATGAAACGCAGTACTTCGTGGTATCTCTTCAAAGCTTCTGTACATAATTTATATCGGCGAAGTTTTCTCTATGGAATGCCAGCATCGTATATTCTCACAGCAGTGAATCTTTGCATGGTATCCAATCTAATTTTAAAATACAAGCGTCTAGAGCGTCATTCTTTGTTCAGCAAATAAAGAATTTCAGCGTCCAAAATCCAAAAGACCTATTCCATATTCCATATAACAGCTTTAGCCCCAAATTCAAAGACAAACAAACAAGTCATAATATACACAACATAAATTTATATTTTATCGTCAAGGTTTGAGAAAGCGATTTCAATTCAAAGAATTTCGCCAATACCTGTCCTGTTTATTTCGGAGGCATATCCAAGAAAGCTTCGGCCTTTAATATTTTACGGCTTGCTGTGAACCAGATGTTCTACAACTTAAAATGCATAGGAAGGTCGAATCTACAGGGGGTTTTTCACACCTTTGAAAACTAACTCTGTGAAGTATCTCCAAAGTATTTGCTTCAAATTGCATATATTTTGAAGATTTAAATTTGATGGGAAAAATTCATTTAAAAATTGCTGTACATTCATCCTCTCCAATGTTATAGGATAGGCGCCTCTGGAAATTTACATGAATAGGTGAAAAATGCGCTAATTTTTTATTCTTAGTGGACCAATTAAAACAAATTATCAAAGTTCACTACGACAATGTATTATTTTCTGAATGCGCAGATGTCTTTATCTTTCACGATAAATGATGCCGAATGTCTTTTTAAAAAATGCTTTGAAGTTGAGCAAAATATGACGAAAACTCGCCTTTTATTCTGCGACAGGCTTTAAGCCTTGCTGCTTATGAATGATTCTAAGATAAATACGACTTAAGTCAGTTCTGCTTATTATGGCACGCATTTCTAAACATGCAGACTGACGTCAGCCCATCGACGTTCTAGCATAGGGCCTTGGCGTCCGATCTCAAGCGCGAAATAGCAAGCAAGGCGGTGTCATAAATTTTGAACGGATAAAATTACTGAAAATAAGATTAGCTTTTATGCAAAGTTTCACTGCTGTGAAAATAATCAGCGCTGATATAGTTATAAATGATACATGCTTGCACTTAGGTGCTAATAGTGGCGCGTGAATACGGCATTTCGGTTATGAAAATTTAAGTTTTTCATGTTTGGCTATTCAACGGCAGATCTGACGTTCGTATTCAGTCGCCAGAATTCTGTTAGCTATTATGAATAAAACTGCAAATTTACACTAGCAGATTGAAAACCACTTCTTTAATCCAACTAAACCGCAAATCCTTTATTGGATCCCACCAACGAGGATAACTGCTTGACAGAGGCGAGGGTCAATACTGTTACAGGTCCGTTGTAATGGAAAATACCCCCAATTGTTCATTGCATAATACACTGTCAGAAAGATATGAATAAATTGACCAGATATGTTTGGGTATAGACGTGACGGACCCAAACATTTGGGATGAAATTTCATTTTGACCCGAACATTTCCGATAATTTTGACCCAAATACTGTTACACGTCCATTATAATGGAAATACCCCAATTGCTCATTGCATAATACACTGTCGGAAGGATGGGTTTAGATTGACGAGATATTTTGGGGTATAGACGTGACGGACCCAAACATTTTGGTATTTTGGGTACTTCACCTATATACCCGAACTCACAGGTGACGTATATTCGTCACCTGACGAAGCACATATCCACTATCTGCGAAAGCTGGCGACCATTAAACTTAGTCTTAAAGGTGCCACCCTTTGTTATTTATTTATACCCAATGACAGTCTACAACTGAATATTTTAACAATTATTATTATTATACAATATAAATAAGATATGTATTATAATTCAAGACTGTTCCCAATATAAGTATCCCCGATCAATATTCAAGGCACGATAATTACAGAGGATCCTTTGTTCAAGTTATTGAGATGTGACTAATAGATGTTCGTGAATCCGTTCTTCCTTCGTCCAATCGAAACAGTCCACAATTCAACGTTTAGAGAAAAGACAACGACGGACAGGGAGGACAAACTGACTCATGATGCTCACCGATCAGGTTTCTAGTCAAACTGGCTGAAATTACTCTATAATATCAGAAGAGAAATCTAAACTGGAATCTTAACTGGAAAATGCAGTATTTGTATTGGGTAAATTCCGACCAAATCTAGAATATCTCCAAGCTTATCGTCGTAGAGGCCGTCCGAAGCTTTTCGAACCCCGAAACATTTCCAGCAAAACTATAATAACTTTTATCACTATTACAGCTGTGCACGTCCGAATGTGTGTGCTCATCATTGGCAGTTGAATAAATAGCATTGAGTGTCTTGGGAAATAAGTTGGTCTTTTCAGAATTATAATTGGTTGCTATTAGATGTTTCTAAAGAAGGAGTTTAGTGAAATACAGATTTTACTTACAATGAACTGTACGTGTAAACATTTTAATCTCACCTCTTGGGACACGGATAACTCAATTAGATCTCATGTATTTTACATGGTATTTTAAACACTTGGTACGATTCCTATTACTTATTAGCACATATTCCGTTTTATGCACCTAATAGGCGGCAAGGCAGACAACAACCTTTCTATTGTCCATACTCCAGACTCCATCTTAGAAAGAACTCGCTTATCCCCTGTAGAAAAACATCAGTATTAATAGCGTTGATAATGAATTATTCAGTTCAACAAATGTTTTCAAAAGGTCGATTCTACGTGAGCTGTCGCTGTAATACATTTATAAATGATAGACGGTCGTAATACGTGTAATATCCTGCAATTCTATTGGCACGTGGCACCAAATATCTGAATTGGAAAAGTCCGCCAGGGGATCCACGATGCTACATCTGATGCAAAAAATCACCTTCTCCCGCAGGGTTTGCAAGCATATTATATCACTCCAACTCGTTGATTTTCGACTGTAATTCCGCTCAAAGGTCACATCATTTAATGTGTTCACATGGACATTTACAATAAAACCCTGGTTGCGCGGGCATAAGATTTCCTGTCATATACGCCGTCCTCTCCCGTGTTGCATGTTATTGCCTGCTCGCCTCATAGGAATAATGAAAATTGACGATCTTTTGGTGAGGGAGGATTGCATCTTGGGTTATTTGAGAGAAATCGGGCTGTTACATAAGTTTTAATGTGTGTATGTTTAAATGCGTTGGATTACTAAGTTAGTCACTTGACTACTTAGAATTTTGTTTGATGGTCGCTATATATCCGAAATATTACTGAACGCGACATTAAACCTTAATTCTCTCTCTCTTTTGGGCAGTTCTTTTCAATGCTGCAAGGCAAAAACTAAAACGAAAATATCACTATGAAGACGGCACATTTAACAGTATCAAAACTGGAATCATGAATAATAAGTCAGTCCATTAATGTTATCCATTTCAATTCAGCAACGGTATCCTTAAGTTCCATGTCAGCGCGGATGATATTTTTATTCTTCGCTCTTTCCTCAAGATAACGATTTCTAAGAGCATGCCGAATGAGCGGCCAATGAGCATGCCGAATGAGCGGCCAATGATGTGTAAAAATAGTTCATGCGAGTCCAGAAAGCAAAGCAGAAAGCAAACAAAAATACTTACGGTACCGATTTAGGTTTTTTTCAATAACTACATTATCTAGCTATTTGTTCACCTAATTTCGCATATATCTATTGAAAAACTATCATTTGTTAACGAGATATTATTCTAACGAGAAAATGATACCGGGCAGATTGGCGGAACGTGGTCCTGATATTGGTTTTCGATAGCTATGGGATATAATATGCAATCAGATTCAACCTTCCAGGGGTTTCAAACTTGCATCAGTTCCATCAATAAATGCCAAAAGACATGACCAAGCAAATATATAGCACTGTTAACTTAATTTGGAATGACAGGATATCTCGAACAGGCGAGTATCATCTGAATTTGTGGAATTGCATCTTTCGATTATTGCCTCAGGAGATAACTTGGAAAAATAGAGCAGATGTTTAGAAAAAGCCTTGACTCAAGGGGTATAGGCACTATATACCTTGAATACGAGGCAGATCTTTGCATACTGCTGAAATGCAGTTTGCCTTGGATGATCTATTACCCAATTCTAATTCTTAAAATTTAAAACTTATTCTCTATTATATCGAGTATACATTTGGGGAGCTTTTTTCATGAGCTCCCTTTGGTAATTCTCTCTCTCTCTCTCTCTCTCTCTCTCTCTCTCAGACACACACACACATTCTCCCTGAATCCTGGTTCGTTTAGTTAATATTATAATTATATCTCAGATACGCCCAGTGAGACTCCCGGTGGTTGACATGAGGTGTCGTCGTGCACACTCCAGGTCATGGTGAGAATAGGCCTCAGCCCCTCAGAGAGTTTATCGTAAAAGGCAACTGACTGGGGCACCCGTGGCGTTCCTGGTGTGAAAAGGAATAGGACCCCACCCGTGGTTCCGAGTGTTGAAAGGAATACGACCCTACCCGTGTGATTTCCGGGTGTGAAAATTAATAGGAACCAAACGTCGTGGTATGACTGAAATAGTGTTGAAAGCGACGTTGTCATATTCACTCACTCATTGACAGATACTAGCAGTGTGAGAGAATTATGGTTTAATGTCCCGTTCAACTTCTCCGAGATATTCGGTAGAATGAATTTATGTTTCGTTTATTTTCATTCAGACAGTCCGGTCGATTATCAATTCGTCTAACTGCACCGCATAGGAAATTATTTCCAGCAGCTTAAACGCTGTCGATTGACATATCAGTCAGTGTTTTCATCTATAATCAGTTTCGCTGAAAAGCATGTATATAACTTACAAGAACCTTGAATTGCTTACAATGGACGATGAACAGACGTTTTTGCATACAGTTCTTAGACGACTGTCTTAATAAGTAGGAAAATAAGTTATTTCCAGTAATCATTTTATCCATCCAATCTAGATAATTTACAAATTGGCAACTAGTAGCAAGTAATGCATTATAATCATAATTATTAATAAATAATTCTTGGTATTGCCATAACAACAAACGCAACAATTACGTTTCAAAAATAAGGGGGAGAGCTCAACAACTTTCGCTGCATTATATTGTTTAACTTATAGAAATGACAATTTGGTATGAAGCTAAAGCTTAGCCCCAGAGCAGTTCGTATATATGGAAAGCCCTCTGTGGAAATCGAAACCACGACTCTTCAATCCGTGGAGTTGCACTTATCGTCTTAGCTGTGCCGACCCATTGATAATACTCACAACTGGACTTATAATACAGAAATGACAATTTAGAATTTAACCCGTCATGAAAGAGAAATAATAGTTTAACTGTGAACGAGAACAGAACCTACGACCTAACCAATCCGGTAAGTTGATCTTACCAACTGAGCTAGGCCTTTCATAATACTCCCATGAATCAACACTACTGATTACTCTCCATTGTGATATGTACGCCACTGACATTACAGTTTCATATAGAGTTGTTTGTTTCAATACGGAGTTCTCATATTTTATGTTATCTGTGTCTGTTAGTAGATGAGTTAGATAATCCTTGCGTGAATAATTCATCAGACAAGCGAAACTCTCGGCGCGTTCGTAGCAACTTCTGGACAAGCTTGGCCGAACATGTCAGATGACATGATATTTACCATGTTCTGGTACTGGACGGGAAAAGTATGCTAAAATATTTATATATCAGATGATACCACATGTATATTAACCCACCTAGCCAGGGATTTTTAGGACCTGTTCCTGCCGGGGAAGCGAGCTATATTGACAGAAGTACCCTTCCCCAAGCAAAACAAGAACTGAGAAGCCCCAATTCGCAAGAAGTTCTAGCAAATCTGCAGAGTAAATTCGTCATAGTCCCAGCAGACAAAGCTCCAAATAATATAATATTCATATGTAAATATTACTATTGCCAGATGCTGGTTGAAGAATTGAGTGTAAACTTATCATCATCAAATACGTCTACTTACTCTCAAACTGCATTTACTCTGGAAGATTTATTTAACAATCACAAAACGTTTCTCAAGGAAAGAGGTATTTGTATTCCAACCAAACATAATGATATACCAAAAGTATACTGGGCTCCCAAAATGCATAAATCACCATACAAAGCTAGATTCATAGCTTGTTCCAGAAGCTGCACCACCAAGCTTCTTTCAACCCTGTTGACGAGGGTCCTTCAGGTGGTAAAAACATTTTGGGAAAGGTATTGTGCCACTATTTCTAAAAACTCTGGCGTTGAATGTATGTGGATATTGAAAAACTCAAAATGTCTTACGGAAGAACTTGATGCTAAAGGTCACATACCGTATAGACATGTATCCACATGGGATTTCTCGACTCTCTATACTACAATCCGTCATCAGGACATTATTGACCGTCTAAGTTCATTAATAGTATCTGTGTTCAAGAAAACTGGTCGTAGATATATTAAAGTCGGATGCCATAAAGCATTCTTTAGCTCTACTACATACAAGAGACATCATTCATGGGATGTTTCTTTGTTTATAGAGTTGCTTGAATTTATCATTAATAATATCTAGGTGAAATTTGGCAACACAATATATCAGCAGCATATAGGTATTCCAATGGGTACTAATTGTGCGCCCCTGTTGGCTGACCTATATCTGTTCTCTTATGAATATGACTATATGCAGGCGCTTTCAAAAACCGATCCATTCAAAGCCCGTTCCTTCTCATTCACCAAACGCTATATAGACGATCTTCTCGCTGTGGATAATCGTTATATAAATGACACACTGAAGGATATATATCCACCTTTACTGGATTTGAAGGAAACTACAGATACCCCTACAGGCACATCATATTCAGACCTATATCTCCATAAAAATGAAGCGGGCCTTCTCTCTAGTCGACTGTATGACAAAAGAGATGATTACAATTTCGACATCGTAAACTATCCTTTTCTGGACAGTAATATTCCAGTGGGACCTGCATATGGCGTATACATATCACGCCTAGTAGCATTTGCTAGATCCTGTGTTAAATGTGACGATTTTAATCAACGTCACAAAACATTGATGCACAAACTTATAAAACAGGGCTACACCACTCACAGTTTCTCAAATTTGGCGATACATATCGCATGCTGATAGCAAAATACGAGCGTAGCGTGCAAGATCTATGGCGTTACGTTTCGTAACTTTTGTCTTATTCCGCTTAACCCGGGGCTAGAGGCCGTATGAACCCATGATCCTCTTGGTACTCATATAAACAGTCACAATCAAAGCGTGACTGAGATACATCATTCTTTAGATGACGACTTTACAACGAATATTATGGATTAAGTATACTGATCAGCGATGCGGATTTGATATTTTTGGAACATCATGATGTCTTGCCGGCATCATTGAAAACTGTTGACCGCTTCTCTCTTGCAGGAAACAAGCCTATGTTTAGGTATACTATGATTGTCTTTTTGAATTTGGTGCTAATACTGTTATATGGAAGATGGAATAGGTCTTTGGATTATGGACGCGGATATTCTCTAATGAACGACGGCTGAATTATGAATGACGGACCAGACGCTTGTAATTTCGCCCACCTCCCAAATATTTTTTTACGCCTTTATCCAGGGGGCTGAAGCTTACCACACTATACCCTTGGGTTAAGCTTTTCTAGAAAATGTAAAACAATCCAAGATGGCTGTTTCGATGACGTCATTTTCACAAAGGCATAATTTTTGTCGATTTTTCAGTCAGATTTTTCGAATTCCTTATTTGATGTTTTCTTCGCAAAAACTGAATGATAAATTTAAATAATAATCTGATGTGAAATAAAATAATTGTTGCCTATTCTTCGCAGAAAAACCCCCCAGGAATTTTGAAAAAAATACGAAAACAACTTTTCTGGTACCCACAATGTCGCCATTTTGAATTTCTTCATGATCATCTACTAGTAGTATTAAGCAATAGACTCAAATTGCCCTCAGTATGATAAACTACGCAGTGACGGAGTGTCAGTTCTCACTTTATTGTCGTTCGGGAGATAGGGTAGACAGTTTGGTAGGGGAGTCATAATCCCGCAGGCCGGGTATGGTTAAATAGCAGAAGCCTAATAAAACATTCTAATCGAACATGAACATTAATTCTGTCACAAGTCTAAATTTGAACATTAAAAGGTGTCATTATTCCTCTCGGATTTTTCGATAAACGTTGACCCCTCATCTTAGTTTCTCAGAATAAAGTGCTGAACTTGATCATAAATTCAATGAAAATTACATTGGAAGAACATATATACATATATTTTTCATTCAATTCGGCAAAGTAAGCGAGAAGGGAGACTGAAGTGCGGCATACGTGCCAATTATTTTTCCCTGACTGTCTATAAAACCTTCACCCTCTGTCCACATTTTCACAGATCAAATGACTGGACCTGATACTAAATTCAGTGAAATCCCATTTCAAGAAAATATAAATTTTCCATTTTATTCGACAAGCGAGAAGGGAGACTGAAGAGCGTAGATTTTAGCCCTATGAACAAATCATTGAAAATTGTAGGGCTTTCCAAATATTTGATTTGGAAAATTCAGTGAGTTGTCATCCGTCACCGAAAGTTAATGGAGGATTATTTTTGCATATGGTAGTTTTTGTCAGTCCGCGCTGATATCTTCAAACGTACTCAACGGATTTACCTCATATTGGCAAACATATGCGAAACAGTGACAGGACTGTTCCCAGGTCCCTAAGAAGCTGAAAAGTCAAACCTCGGCAGCCATCTTGAATTGACCTAATTTCCGACAAAATCTCATTAGAAATGGCTGAACCAAATGTTTTGAAACTTAGCATACATGTTACTGGACCAAAACATCGCCAACATCGCCAACTCGGTCAAGGCGGCTTTGTCCGCCAATTCAGGATAGACACTACTGTACAATCAAAATCGTCGAATGTTCAAGTAACGGATTTGAACGGAGAAAGTGAATATTTATGTTATCAGACCCCCGAGTACCTAATAATGGGGTTTGGAATCCGAAAATGACTTCCCTTAGCCCTCAAATACTAGCAGATGGCGCTGTATTTCTACAAGGAACATAGGTACATGTAGCGTGGAATAATGAATCATATGGGCGCAAACTCTCCTGATTCTGATAATTCTGGAATTCTATAAACAGAGCTTTTCTTTTCTAACCCTTTCGCGACAAAAATGGTTTATGCATTAAGGGACTTCGTGATCATGAACTAAAAGTGGAAACAGAGTAACAACGAGATTCCGCCATTTATAAATAATGGACGCTAAATCTGCGAACCATTTTTGTTCAGTTTGAAAGGTATTTTAAATGCAATATGGATGAGGTAAAAACTTTGAAGAACGCCAATGACCTCAATTCGCCTGACACTATACGTGGGATATGCCTCAAGACTGAAGCAGTTTTGTGATATCTGAAAGGTGTACGTATAGCAACCACACTAAGACACGGTAAACTATTTTTTCTGAAAACATTCCTATTGCATACTATCCCGTAACTATCCTTAACATTTCGGAACATTTCGATTTCTTGGTAAAATTGATAGAGATTTTGTTTGTCAGTACCAGAATATCAGAATCCATAGATTTCTAAATAAGTTTGAGAACATAAAAATGTCCTGTACCGTATATATATTGTTTTTAAATGCATTACCCTCGCTATATATAACCACACAACTGATATATATTAAGGAGCTGAACGATATAAATAATTAAAGACTATGAAAGCATATAGCTAAAGGTAGCCTCTGGCCAGCAACCTCATCTGACGGACGATTTAATTAACTCGCCCCATAGCAATGGTGAGTGAATCTCTACCGCATCAGAGCTATACGTGTGTACGAGTATAACATCATCATTGATGTGTGTATAAGGAGATATGCATTTGTGATTGACTGCAACGCATCCTTATGGTGGACAGTTTTGAACGGATCAATTAATACGCAAACTATGTGTAGCCGTCATCTGAAATTTATCTCCAAACATGCTGACAAATTACATTGTAAACAGAATAAGCATTACCCTGTTGAAATGAAATTCCACATCTCTCCACCATGATTTGTCGATATAGCTATTTACCCACCAAGCCTCCGTTATTTAATTATTATTCCCAATATAAGCAGTCAAGCTATAGTAACATATCATGTATTATTGCAGGGACATTCAAAATGTTTAACATCGCGAATCAACTGGTAACATTCGACACGATTTACTATCATATTGAGAAGTTACCATACATTTCCAGAACATATCGGTAGATATTACCTGGCCATTTCAAGCAAGCATGGGCCAGCTTTCTACTTTCAATGATTTGAGAGAGAGAGATAGGTTTAAGCAATATTTCAGCTGTATAGCGACGATCAAACACAATTCTAAGTACTCAAGCCAATAACTAAGTAATCCAACACATTAAAACATACACACGTTAAACTTATGCCACAAACCGATTTCTGTCAAATAACCAAAGTGTTATTGGCATGGTAAATTCAAATAGTTTTTGAACATTTGACTTACCTCTTTTCCTGGAAACAAACAGTTCATTATATTTTTCCAGACAGTGTAACCTACAGTCTATCTAGTTCATATCTCCATCTTCTACATGTTCTGTCAAAGAGAATGATATCCCTAATTTCAACTTCGATCATGTATTAACTCCTGATCTGGAGCGGCGCTAACGGAACGGGTGAGTCGAAGACTGACCTGTGGAATAACGTATTACTTTCGACTGAAGACTAAGCCGTTTTCTATGCCACCCCTACGCCTTAGGTTGAACTGAACAAGATTTCTTTGTAACTATGTCGTCGTGCGTCTACCGAGCTTCACCCTTCCAGTATCTGACTTGTCCTTTCATCCGTCCTGCTAAGCCTGTCTCAAGTCGACTCCAGATCCGACAAATGAGACTGAAGCTAACCGTGTGCTTTTCAGCTGCAGGATCATCCCACATGAATCCAGTGCCAATTCTCAATGTATCTTCGTTTACGCTTCCGTTTTAACATCCAATCAACTATTCATCGTACATCGAGATCACATTTAATTGTCACGTGTTCAGTATACACGTGTACACAATTGTTCATTGTCTCGGACTGTGAACAATTGTTATAGCATGTTCATGAAGAAAACTTCAAGCGTATATTTGATGAAGCATCGTAGAAATGGATAAACGTCTCTTCAATGTAGATGTGACATACAATATATGATGGCATATCTGGGTTCACGTTCGTTGTGATAATTTACGTAAGTGTGAGATCGATCACAGACAGATATATCAGATACATTTGACTCGTTATATAGACAAAGGTAAAAACACAGCGTTGCAACGTCGAATGCGTCAATGAAGTAGGCGTATTCATCAATTTCTGGTTGACTTACCTGTACCTTGTGTACATAATTCCTATCCGTGGCATTTTCGGTGTACATATCAGCACCTATATAGAATGATCTCCTCTTTATTTTTGTTCGAAAAATAATACTGAATTTCTCCAAAACTGCCTTGAAGTTGCGCAAAAAACGACTCTTTTGTAAGACCGGTTGTTAGCCTTGCCGCTCCAAAAGGATTCTAGAATAAATATGACTGAGTTAGCTCCACTTATTCTGGCACGAATTTCGGAACCTGCATACAGACGTGAACCCATCGACGTTCTATCAGAGGGTCTATGCGCTCGACGTCATGGGTGAAATAACTTCTTTAATTTTGAACGGATAAACATACTAAAAATAATTCTAACTTCTATGCAAAGTTTCACTGCTTTGACAACAATCAACGCGGATATATTGGTAAACGTCTCGTATATGCATTATGTTGCAAACAATATTTACCGTCAAATCTTTCATTTAGCATATTTGTCATCCTATGCTTTCAAGACTACAATGCATACACATGTATTTTTAAATGAAACCTTCTTGGACGTAGGTGCTAATATTGTGGCGTGAATAAAGGCATATCGCGGACGATTAGCTATTATGAATAAAATTATATAAAATTGCAAATTAACACGGGCACGGAGAAAAACCACTTCTTTGATCGTTGTAAGCGCCAAATCCTGCATCGGATCCCAACCACGAAGATATCAACTTGGTAGAGATGAGGGTCAATACTGTTACACGATCAATATAAAAAAAATACCCACAATCGATCAGTTCCATAATACAATGGAATATTTATTACAAAAGGTGAAATAATTGAAAACTATGCAATAATATAATTCAACCCTGTTCCCACTATATAATAAAGTGTTCCCACTATATAATAAAGTATTCCAGCTAAATATTCACGTCACGATAATTATAGAGCGTCCTTTGATCAATTTATCCATTCTGCTATAATGAGAGTGAATATTAGATGTTCCGGAATCCGTTCCTTCCTCGTCCAAGCGAATCGGGCCATAATTTTCCTTCGTTTAGGGAAAAGATAACCACGGACGGATAAGAAAAAGTGACTCCTCCTGAACAGGTTCTTATATCATTCTGTCATCTCAGCAGAGGTGAATGCCTGTAACTTGCGAAAACTAAACTGCAGTAGTTGTATTCAGAGAATTGGTACCAAATCTAGGAAATCCCCAATCCCATCGCTATGGCGGCCGCCGAAAGCTGTTCAAATCCAGAAACATTCGCAGGGAAGCTATTTAGTGTGCTCCAATACCGTTTACAACGTTTACAGCTGTGCACGTCGGAAATGATGCGCCCATTAATGGCAGCTGAAGTAATAATATTGAGAGTCTCAGGAAATTATTCGGTCTTTTAAGAATTATAATTGATTTATAATGCTATAAAAACACAATTCTAGCCGCATGTGGCTCCAAATCTCAGAGTACTGTAACTAGTTCTGATGATTTCACAAACTAATCCGACTACCCGACTCGCGGGATGAATTGGGCACTACTAAACGACGAAATGCGGCTCCAAGCTTTTATTCGCAGTTTAAAGGGGAATAATTTCTATAAAGATGTGAGAGCCGTTGATGCCTGGGGCACGCACAATGTCACGTCCAAATAGTTAAAGCAACAGTTTTGACAGAACCTGTGAGTATTCAACAGACTGCTTTTCTTCAACACGGTTTTGCTAGCTGTCTGCTCACATAAAATTGAGGAAGGGTTATTTAATACTTCATAAAAAGCTGTGTCGACAAACTCTTACTGTATTTATTGAATATGAATGAGTCACATGCACGTTTATATGGAAACAAACAAATTACAAGCGTCTAGTCCGTCATTCATAATCCAGCCGTCGTCCATTAGAGAATATCCGCGTCCATAATCCAAAGACCTATTCCATTTTCCATATAACAGTATTAGCACCAAATTCAAAAAGACAATCATAGTATACATAAACATAGGCTTGTTTCCTGCAAGACAGAAGCGGTCAACAGTTTTCAATGATGCCGGCAAGACATCTGAGCAATACTTCACGTACATATATGAAGGTGCAGGCTTTTATGTCGGAGTCTTTATCAAGTGATCTGATGAATTTAATAAATTTGCTAGTAAATATATAGGATAATTATACAATATAACTTATACCTGCAAAATAATATATGCATAATTGATTTGAATATTCACTGACATTCTTTATTAAATTCGACAGATCTCTTGATAAAGACTCCTGTATGAGTGACGAAAGCTCGTGCTTGTCATTTCGGCTATAATTGTCGTCAAAAATTCAAATAGTTGCTGAGCAAATGACTTACCTCTTTTCCAGGGAACTAACAGCTCTAATGGGTCCTTTATATTTTTCCAAATATCCTATGCCAAAGTTATAAGCCTGTAATTTTTACCGTCTAGTTCATATCTCCATGTTCTACATGTCCTGTCAAAGAGAATGATAGCCCTAATTTCAACTTCAATCATGTATTAACTTCCGATCTGGAGCGGCGGTAACGATACGGGTGCGTCGAGAGCTGACCTGAGGAACAACGTATCACTTTCGGCCAAAGACTAAACAGCTTTCCATGTCATGCCTACGCCTTAGGTTGAAATCATCAAGACGAACAGTATCTTTGTAATTATCTCGTCGTGCGTCTTCCTAGCTTCACCCTCCCAGCATCAAATTTGTCCTTTCATCCCTCCTGCTAAGTCTGCCTCAAGTCGAGGCTTCTAAGAAATGCCAGTACTTTGCTGTAATTACCCAAGACAAATATTGCCGTTGACTTCAGATCCGACAAATGGGACTGAAGCTAACCGTGTGCTTTTCAGCTGCAGGATCATCCCCCAGGAGTCCAGTCCTAATCGTCAGCGTATCTTAGATTAGGCTAACGTTTCAACATCCAATCAGCTATTCATCCTATATCGAGATCACATTTAATTGCCATCGTTTTCAGTTACATGCGTACACAATTGTTCATTGTCTCATACTGAAAACAACTGTCATAGCATTTACAAAAACTTGGCTACATGCCAAATTTCACGGAGAATGCTTCAAGCGTTTATGCGATGAAGTACCGCATAAATGGATAACCTCTGCAATCCTACATGATGCATAAAACATGAAATCAATTTTATGGAGTGAAGTTGTAAACACGGTACCCCGTGTCTCGTCTGATTTCATTGCGCAATTAATCAGCCGGATATGAAGAATGAGAAAATCAATTGATTTGTATATTTGCGATGAAAAAGGTTAATTAAATTGTATTGAGTTCAGTCCCGGTTCCTATTCGTGCGAAGAAATACACATTGGCAACAGACAATATTTTATCTTATCGAACGGTTTTGTCTAGTCGAGATGGGTACGCCGAGTATAGCCATCCTTTCGAAAATGGTATAACCACAATGTACAATTAGTAGCCAAGGTGCATCTGAGTAATTATAAATCACATTTTATTAACAGTACTCATCTTTTAATTCGTATGTTCGTGAGTTTCATCTAGTGAATAATATAACAATTGATGGCTTTACAAGTTTGACAAGTTCTACTCTCCAATACTATATTTGTTTATGATATGTAAGAGATGGGACAAATGATGCCAGCAACGAATGAAGACTAAACAGACGAGATATCACTCTGTCTCCATACAAAATAATTATTTGGACTATAAGAATATATTAACGGCTAATAGTAGTTACTAGACCTCACGCCCACCTCACGTCGCAGTTTCGTATTTTTGGTTAGTTTGGTTACCCAGAAGAATGCATGATTGGGAATTTATCTTGCTGAGATATTAATTCTAAGTTGTTTAATTCCTAAGAAAAAACTGTAAGATTATAGTGTTTCTTCGATTTGAGCGGAGGGGGGGGGGATACACATCAAAGGTGGTATTCGAGGCACACTCGCGGATTCGGTATGAATGTCGATGAAATTGTCTCTTTCTCTCTTTCGCCGGATGATACCTGAAAAACCAAACAGATTTTTCCGAATTTGGTAAGTGAGCCCCTTGCCTCAATAGCTTGCTTGGGATTTATTTTATGCCGATCCGCCTCCAGGTGGTGCCACTTGGGGGGGGGGGGGCAAGTTAAAGTTTAGTTTCCGGACAGTAACTTTTAAAAAACTGAGTGGAGTCTTTCCAAATCAGGGGTATATTATACCTTCCCTCAAGTTTTCAACTGAGGTTGTTTTTCATGTCAATCCGCCTCTTGGTGGTGTAACCAAGTCAAAATTGAGTTTCCGGACAATAACTTTTGAAAACCATGGGCCAATCAATCTCATCCTACACTCAGGCAGAACGGCTCATCTCCGATCTTTGGGATGAATTTATTCAAATTCTGTACAACTTGGAAAAAGTGCCGTGCTCTGACGTTGAAGTATTGATATTGGTTTATTTGTTCTGTAAAATTGAGCAGCCTGGTGATACATTTTGATGGTTTCTTGGGTTATCAAACTTTTGAGAAAAGACGTTTCTGACGTTGTATACTACAGCCTAGGCCAGTGTTAATCGGACTAACAGCTGCGCTGTGTGACCTGTTTCATCCGGACGCATCGCGCGTAACTTGAACCTCGTTGTTGTATATGCCCTATTCAACCTTTACCCCGATCTCAGGAACGACAAGAAATGAAAGCTGATCGACTGTTTTAGTTTTTAGACTTTTTAGTTTATCATATTGCGGTTATTTTGAGCCTATTTGCATAACCCCCCCGAGTCGAGGATCATGGTCAGTTTTCTTCAAACTTCATGATTTTCATCGAGAAGAATTGAGTAAAATCTATTTTATTTCACATCAAACTATTATTTACTAATTTATCACGCAGTTTTTGCTAAGAAAACACATAAATAAAAAATTCGATAAGTCGACCAAAAAATGCTTGTTTTGAAGATGACGTCACTGTGGCGGCATTAATAGCGGCCATCTTGGATTTGTTTACATTTTCTGGTAGAGCTTGACCCAAGGGAATAGTGTGGTAAGTTTCAGCCCCCTAGAAAAATACTTAGCTTGTGCGAAATGCGGTCCAAAAAACTATGGCGTTAAATGCCATTCGCTTGATTTGATTGAATCAGTTTTACTTTTCGGCTTGCAAATGCTGATGAGAACTGAATGTGCACATGTAAATAGCGTAGAACAAACAGCTTGGTATTAGATATTATCCCCTACAATAATTGCAATAAAATGTTAATATACACCAGCTAGATAAATATATTTGCTTATATAAATATATATATATTCGATTAGTCCCTCGCAGTTGGGTACGGCTCCCTGTCAAACCTCGAGGAGTTACATTGTACATGTGAAGTAAAAATCCATTAATTTAACTAACACTGACGGAGTAACTAAAATGGGATAGGTGCGAAATATGAAATGGTATAATGTATTTACGATAGTAGCATTTCCTGATGTTTGCAAAAAATGGATACTGTTATTCAGTTTTGAACTGAGTGTATTTTCCTGTTTCTTTGCACAATTTAGGGGTCAGATTTTGTTGCTGTCAACTTAAACTTACCTTGACGATGTACAGTATTCGCCCGTCGGATAATAAGAAATTCACTAAGGTATAGGAAATCCAATAATTCCATTTGTCACAGCGTCAGCCCTGGCTGAAGATGTATTCGCATGAAAATGGCTGTGACTAATTGCCAATCGCCAAGAATACCACCCTCGTTTTCGTCGTGAAAATATATGCACAAATTTGGTTTACTCAAAGTCGATAATCGTTCACTCAAAAGTTGAGTCACTCAACTGTTTTGTTCGAAAGTCATATTAGGTAGGCGTATAATTGTACCCAAGTGGTTAGTGCCATGGGCGACGACGTTATCACTAGGGCAACTTCAAGAATAATGAGGTGGTCCGCTGAGGGTGCATCATGGCGTACGAATAAGATTTGAACCTGTTGTCCGGAAGCATTGTTTGCAAATATTTGTATTCATGTCGATAATTAGAATGACACATTTCACTTAGCGAACGAATTAAATACTCAATGGAGCATAGTCGAGCAAGGTATACATGCATCGCTGATTACCAGGTGCTGGAACTACCTTCCAACATGGTACACTTAGATTTCTTACCAACAGCATTTTAAATGTACATGAGAATAAAATAAAATCAGTTACAATCAAATCGGTACTGAGATACATCCTACTCTAAATAACGACTTTAACGAAAATCGTATGGATTAAGAATACTGATCAGCGATACGGATTCCATATTCTTGGAACATCATGATGTCTTGACGGCATCATTGAAAACTGTTGACCGCTTCCGCCTTGCAGATAACTAGCCTATTTTTTTATTTATACTATGATTTATTTTTTGAAGCTAGTGCTAATGCCGTTATATGCATTAGGTCTTTGGATTATGGACAATGGAATTCTTTAATGGACGACGGCTTAATGAGGAATGACGGACTAGAAGCTTGTATGAGAGTTTACCTGCTCGATCGCCTTACCATGTCTATTGTCAGGCTATTCTCGTCATATAGACATCCGGACTGGGATGGGGATCAGGACATGTAAGAATGAAACGGTCTGTCTGATTATTTGGGGGTCTCAGAAGGCATTCATTTGAGTTTTATTCCCAATACATTCTCGATGTCTTCTTCTGAACGTGGACTAAGTCGAGCTGAGTGTTGAGATTGAAAGTTATGTCACCGTGCCAAAAACGTATACTGTTAGTATTTATAAAAGATATTTATATAACTTATACTGGATCTTTATATAATAAATGCGCCATACCGTCTGATTGACTGATGGTGTTGGGAAACAAAACAGACTCACCTGATATGTTTCAATTAGCCGCGACATACATCCTTTGTGAAAGTTCTATTCAGTGCCTAACGTCTAACCTTCGATAACACTGATCTATAATGGTTTCGTATTTTCTATACGTATTCCCCTGTGACCATGTCGTTCATACTTTTGCCTCTAGACTGCCGCCACTCATGAGCTTCAGCATGAAGAATACAAAAGCTGAGAACCGATACTGAACAGTAAATAGACTTATAAGATTGGATTTTCTTCCTGCCATCAGCGACAAGAAATATTCGATAATGACGCATCTCAATCAGAGCTTGTCATTCCGAAGAATACCACTTGCTACTATACTTGAACCCGTACAGACATAATTGAATGACAAAGTACAGCATGTAATCAATACACTTATGTGACACCACTTCGGTAAGAAAACTAATTCCAGCCGACAAACAAACTATACTTAACTCACTACTTCTCCATTCCTAAATACAAGTGTTACAACTAACTGACCGGTCACTAACCGATATGTCCAATCATTGACAAGCTCTTCAGGATGGAATAGATTTTCAAAGATTGAAATCGGCCATTCCTTGATTGTGCCCATTCCTGTGAGAACTGTATTATATTACAGAGTGAATCAACCTTTCGGCTTCGGTCGTGCCTCTATATATGGAAATTGATTTGAATTAGCCCTATCTGGTCTGGGCGATCTGGGATGTATGGCAGCCTGGGTGGCGGAAACTACCGCTTATATATTTTCGCTAAGCGCTGAAACTTACCACACAGTATCTTTGGTTCAAGCTCTATCTTAAGATGTATAAAAAAATTTAAGATGTCCACCACGATGGATTGGGAATAATTTGTTTTGCCGAAATAAAATACTTTCTAAAATATGAAGAAATAGGCAGAAAATGCTGCAAACACGACTTTCTGAGATACAACATGGCCGCCATGACAATTAGCACCAATTCCAAATGTGTATGAAAGCCTTTGCTTGTTATTGTTCATGTAGATACCATGACTGATATGACCTGCGTGAACGGAATTGGGTACTTACTAAGAATATGCGTCTTGTTAGCATGGACTGTATGTTTTGTCAACTTGGACTTTATTTATTAGTAATATTCTACTTTAATCGTTAATTTCTCCACAAATCCGTTTTACTGTATGCAATGCTGTTCTTGACATCCATCTGGTTCCAACTAAGTATTTTCCTACGAAGTAGGCTACCATCTGCAAATTGTCCGGTAGTCAGTCAGTGAGTCCATCCGAATCGTTTCGTCGGCAAAATAAGGAGAACCGTTGACATTAGAACCTTGATTTTTTGCATGAAGATGCATTAGGGGACTGTTACCAGCAAGTTCTGAGCTGACCGAATTCTGATGAGAATTTCCAGTGATTTTTGATGAAAACCACTGGTGATTCTGACTTGGGCTGTGCCCATCATAATATAGGCAGGATTTCAACTTGGGGCAGGGGGTTTCCCAGAGATCAGTGCGCGTCGGAGTCCTAATGCCCATCCTACTTCGTAGGTCCTGTGACGTTAGTCACACTGCCATGTGAAATATAAAAGTCGTAAAAAGTTGCGATGGATCGAGAGAAGCCAATGATAACGTTATGAATCATAGATGTTATGAATAGATGGCGAGCAATTTCTCACAAAATGTTTCATTCGTCTGGAAGGAATTACACGGGAATTGCGCAGTCCAAATAAACCAAACACTGATCGGTATAGTCTGATTTAATACAGATGAAATCTGATTAACGGCTGATGATATACCGAACGAAATGAACACTTTCACTTGTATGCAAACACTGTTTCCATATCAGGTAGATATATCCAATATCATTTGTGAAAACTGTAAGACGGTAATTGGATATTGATTTGTGTCCACAGTGAAACCATTCCAAACATGAATTGGTCCAACAAATCGCCTTTAGCGGCAGATATGATCTGTCCGAAATGCAAGCAAGTTTCCAACCCAAATCCGTCTCCGGTTATCCATTTTCCTACTCATCATTTTTTTTTTGGATCAAAATGTCTACTAAATTTCGCAGTTCCAGTGACGTTCTATATAAGACGCTCTATACCCTACTAAATGAGATTTCATTAGTTTCCTGAATGAATGACCAGATATTTGATGAGGAAATTATAGATAACACGATATACAGTTTATATGGAATCTCGCGGAATTTGGGATCGAGACAATTTTGAACATGGACTGATGAAGTGCAGTTAAGAAATTCCTTGAATGGCTTGCCTTGTATTTTAATGCTTAGAATATTTCTCTAATGATTCGTAAATCTCCGGATGAATTCCTGATTTATAGGTTTGACCCATAGCCTATTTCTTATTGTATTGCTATAAATAATTCATGCAAAACTCGGGGAGAGTCAAACGGAAGACTGTTATACAAGGTTTACGGAATTGCGAATTATTCAGTGAATCTCATCGGGCTTGATAACATGTGATACATGAAATCTCCTTAAGATGACAACCTGTTAAAGAACTTTCAGATTGGATAACATTTTAGTAATCGGCGGCAGGAAATATTCCATAAATGCCAATTTCTATAACTTTTTGTCATTTGAGCAAATTTTACTCCCAGCGATACCGCAGACCAAATTCGTTATAATCAGATGAGCAAAGCAGAAAGCAGCCGATACGTTTGTGTCATCAACCCTATCTATCGTTTGAAATTGTTTGAAATCGCAAGGCCACTTCATTATATTCTTAGAGAGAACCGACAGAAACAATCCACGATCGTGACGGCAAAACAATATTATTGTTTATTTTATATTCTTGATATGGTACCGAGTTGAGCGGATAATAACGTCATGATATGATATCTGGTTGAGTGGTTATACCTTCGTGATATGGTATTTGGCTAAGCAGTAATGCCTTCTTGATAGGGTATTTGGTTTATACCACAAACCATTGTCTCTGTTGATCATTCACAGAGAGGAAATATTATCGATTGTAACACGAACATAACGACTTAAAAGTCATTCTAATTCCAGATTCTAAACTAGTCCAATACGATATTTTCTTCAAAAGATCTTCATTGGAAGTGAGCGTATGCAATGTAACCTTTGCTGAACTTCACATGCTCTGCAGCTCTATACCGATCCTTACACGTTCACGTTCCTCCAAGATATTCTTTAATGAGACATTGACTTATTAATTTGTGAGATATCCTGTTAGCCATCGCCTCCGCCATTTTTTGACGATTAACCTCGCTTCACAATATATACTTCTAGGACTTCTGGGGCTTTATTATCAGATGATAACAAAACAAAATAATTGTCGAAGTAATGGTAGTTTGAATTGTCAGTCCAGGATATAATAGCTATTCTTCGTAATAAAAGACAATAACTGATGTGAATAAGATGAGCGCGACGCTAAATCTAATACTCTCTCTTTCCTCTCTCTCCCTCCCTCCCCTCTCTCTCTCTCCCCCTCCCCTCTGTCTCTCCCCCTCCCCTCTCTCTCTCTTTCTCTCTCTCCCTCTATTTCTCTCTTCGAATAGGCGTGAAATATTTATATTCAGTTTGTTCTTCCCATTGAAAGAATGTGTGATGGTTACCCGAGAATAACTCCCTCGGACGTGACGGTAGTGAACATGATTTTCGTTTGAAAGTGAAACGAGTGAAAGTTATTGTTATGTGCTGTAAATATGCTGAAGTTTCATATTTTGCGAAATGGTGATTGTCAATTGCTCTAAACTGGAGTTATTCAAGTTTGAAAACGGTCGAATGTGTTCTTTCGACATTTTAGGGACATTTTCTGAAGGGATTTCCCTTCATAAATAAAATATGACACCTCAAACCAAAACAATTTGTGTGTATTTATCAACACAATGGTTAGGGTTACAATCGGTTGAAATATCATTCTGGTTTGAGGTGTCATATTTCATCAAAATTAAAAATTGTGCAAATGCTTCGCCTGTATTCTACCAGAAACGTTATGTGAGCAAGTAAAAAATGCTTTTCAAGTAGACGTCGTCGTAGTCCAGTTGTTAGGCTGCTCGCTTTCAAAAACAGTGTGGTGACCAGTTTGTTGAGCTATGAGTTCGATTCACATTTGGATCAGAAAAATTTTCTTCCTATTTTCTTATTCTTTCTTTCTAATATTTAACATTTGGATTTATTTATGTTATGTGAAAAAATCTTCAGTGATATTCAGTTAATAAAATTTAGAGATAACTGTGTATACACATTTCTGCATTCACTGCTACAACTCGATCCTTATCGTAACCACACTCATAACATGTCCACGTCACCGTGACTGAATGGGTTTATTTTCATGGATCAACAATATTTCCCATGTGTAAAAAACGATACATTTTTCTTCAAGTGTATTTCTCTGAACTGTTCTCGTTATATTTTAAGAATCATTATAGTTCTCACTATGAACAGCAATGTACCATTCAACAAGTCGAAGTGTGAGTGTTGTCACAAGAATACGCGTTCAGGCCAGACCAGAAAAATATCTGGTTCACAGTTAGAGTGGGTAAAACGCAGGAGTGACTTTGAAGTCAACACTGAGGGAGTATTATGCCCCTCAATGTAGGGCTATATACTATGTAGATTTGAAATCTGCGAATGATGAGACCATCGAAGCACCTACAGCCGTAGCCGATGATGACCAGCCCATGGAGGCGGGGTCAAGTCCCCGTTTTGTCATGTATCAGATATTCTACGGCAAGTTCGATTTGCAACATTACAATGACGTAGCTCGTTAAAAGAAGTTACTTTTGAAACAGCAATAATTTCACATAATCGCAAATTATTTAACTAAAACACGGTTGCGAGTTAATATATGATACATTGAGTAATAACTAATCCATTTGTATTGTTTGAAAATGGGGTAAAACTGGAATTTCGACCGAATCGAATAATTCTGTACGACTGGCCTACAAAAACGTTACTGTCGAGGAAAACCTGTTCATTTAACAAGTGAGAAATGACTACATTGTAGTCAAAACCTGCGGCAGTGGCAATAATACAGTGAAAGACATATCAGCGGAGGTAGTGGTAATTGTAGAAAAAAAGCGCCATCTGCAAGTGTTTTCATGCCAAGGGAAGTAATTTTCAACTTCTAACCCACAATTGCAGGAATTGACTAATAGATTTGACACAATATATATATATTCGCTTTCCTCGTTCAAAATCCGACGATGTTGACTGGTCCGTGCCGTCTATACTGAATTGACAGGCAATGTCTTGGTACAAGTATCGTGAATTCCAAGTTTCAAAACATTCTGTTCAGCCGTTGATTTTTGCAAATCAAAAAGGCTTTCAAATATTTGGAAATCCAAACAAATTTCAAGGATTTAGTCATAGCGCGAACATCTACGCTCTTCAGTCTCCCTTCTCGCTTACTTTGCCGAGCAAAATGGAAAATTTATATTTCCGTCAAAGTTAATTTTCAATGAATTTATTATCAGGTCTATCACTTTGATCTGTGAAACTATGGAATGGGGTTGAAGGCTTTATCGAACTGTTCAAGAGGCATAATGACATTTTTCACGATTCAAATTGAGGCCTGTGACAGTCTTGATATTCGATTAGAATAATAAATTAAGTTTCTGCATTTATGTGCGTTATCATCTGCAAACTAAATACGGTACCTTGACACTCTTTTCCATGCAGCAAGCCAATATCAATACATGGTTTGCTCCTTCTATACAAATGATTACCTATTTCATCCTTAGGAGATATCACCTCATCCGACATGTTTGGTCAAGCCTTTTCGAAGGTTGATAATTTTTATTAATTTTTTTTTTTAAGTCAAATTCTGCAAATAAGAAACATTTCTTGTCAGTATCTATGGATATCGCCCTATAATCAATTCGCGAATATGTTTGTCATTAAGTCATTCGGGAGGTGATTTAAGTGCGAAATTTCAGGGTGAGTTCACTAAACAAGGCCTGTGTGTATAAGAGAATCATGTCGAATTCTCGCTATTATCTTTTGGTACATCAAATTATTGCATTCGCGAAAATGACTTCCAAGTCAATATGAAAGGTATCAAAATAAATTTAAAAAACTCTCAAGGAAATCAAGGTCCTAGCTTTTGACAACGAGATCAAATAGATCGCTTTTATGGTCAGTATCTGCTAATATATGACGTAATTTCATTCGTAAAACTGATTGACAAAGTAACGTAAATTGTGAAGTGTAGAACCAGTAAGTTCTAGCAGAAATGGGCTCTGACTTGAGAGAATGATGTCAAATGCAACATGTTTCTGCCCGTTGTCTGCTGATACACATAAGTATTGATTTTACGGAAGTGATTAATGCAATTCTAAAGGGATTATGGGTGCGGAAGAGGACGAGAACATCAATACCAGCGAAGCAAGGCCCTGGCTTGCGAGAATGAGGATAGAGGGACTGTGTTCCGAAAGAGGATCATTCGAAATAGCTATGTGCCAAATTTCATGCTTGTAACCGAAAGTACACAATATAACTATGATGTACTGTTCGCGCATAGGGTTGCCGGACTCATTAAGTACTACATAGTCATTTATGTATTATAAAACCGTTTGCGCATAAAGTCAGTTTTGAGTATTATCAATGAGTCGGTATAGCTAAGACATTGACAACGAGGTCAAATAGATCGCTTTTATGGTCAGTATCTGCTAATATATGACGTAATTTCATTCGTAAAACTGATTGACAAAGTAACGTAAATTGTGAAGTGTAGAACCAGTAAGTTCTAGCAGAAATGGGCTCTGACTTGAGAGAATGATGTCAAATGCAACATGTTTCTGCCCGTTGTCTGCTGATACACATAAGTATTGATTTTACAATGAAGGGTGAGTTCAATAAGCATTATGAGTGCCCTGACGAGAACATCAATACCAGCGAAGCAAGGCCCTGGCTTGCGAGAATGAGGATAGAGGGACTGGTTCCGAAAGAGGATCATTCGAAATAGCTATGTGCCAAATTTCATGCTTGTAACCGAAAGTACACAATATAACTATGATGTACTGTTCGCGCATAGGGTTGTCGGACTCATTAAATAGTACATAGTCATTTATGTATTATAAAACCGTTTGCGCATAGTCAGTTTTGAGTATTATCAATGAGTCGGTATAGCTAAGACATTAAGTGCAAGTCCAGGGATTGGAGGGTCATTGTTTCGATTCCCACAGAGGGTTAAGTTATTCTTCCTTTCAAAACATATTTCCATATATGCGAATTGCTTGGGGGTAAAGTTAAACATCTTCATTCGGTGAAAGTTGCTGAGTTGTTCCGCTTACTTCTGAAACGTAATTGTTGCATTTGTTTTTATGATGCATGATCTATAATTTGATACCAAGTATTATTCAATGTTAATCATAATGATAATGCGTTACTTGTTATGCTTCTTCGCCAATTTGTGTTTTATCTAGATTGGGTAGATAAAATGATTACTAGAAGCAGTGAACTTATTTTTCTACTTTCTAAGACAGTCGCCTGGGACTGTATGCAAATTAGCTGAACCACGGACAAGGTTGCGGCTCATCTTCTTTGGTATATAAGAAATCCAAGGATCTTAAATTGTGTATACATCTGCATACTGTTCAATGAAAATGGTAATATCTGAAGACAGTGACTGATGTGACGACCGACAGCTTTAAAGCGACTGACTTAAGAGAATTGAAGTCTGAACGGAAATCAACGAAGCAATAATTCATTCCACCGAATATAGTTGCAAATGAATTCAAACGCGCTTGAATGCAGTGTTGTCATGTGAGATTGGACGTTGAAAAGAAAAGTGTGGCAGAGATCACACTCTCTTAGCGCATGCGCATTTCAAAAAGTCACAAGAAGAACAAGAACAACAAGAACAACAACAACGCGAGCCTCCCGTAGACCTGCGTGCCGCAGGTAAAAATAGAACGTACCAAAATAGCACAGAGTCGACTGTGCATTTGACGTCATAAAGAGCAGCTGACCCGGCCTGGACAATAGATATACACACGCCAGTGTCCGAGGGAGTTATTCTCGGGTAACCATCACACATTCTTTGATTCTGAGTAGTACAACCCCATAAGTTTTCATGTACGGGTATTCTACACAAGGGATTTATTGGTACGGAGAAATATGTCAGTCAATTTCTGACAATGATATTTGAAGGGAATCTTCTCTTAAATGACCGTTCCGAGGGTTACATTGTAAAGCATTTTTGTAAAATGTAAGCTCATACACGCCAATAAAAGAAGCTGCTAGACCACCGTACATGTAGGCATTGGGGCGGTGACCTGATAAGCAGACATTGACCATGTGTGCATGCTTGCATTTAGAAACTATTGACGCCCCTGGGGCCCAATTCATGTCCTGTATATTATGACATTATTATCGCCTGAGGAATCCAGCCCATTCTGAGCGAAAAACGATTCCACTGGATTATTCCTTCTCGTAGAAGACACTCCAATATTAAATTATCTTCGTCGCTGGTCTTCTTCCGCATTAAATTACCATCGATCCTACATAATTCCATGCTTTATCCTCATACTGCCATACAAGAACTCAAGTTCGCCAGCACATGTGGATAACAGTAGATTTGCTTTGCAAATTCTTCAAGCAATGAAATTGAGCGTGAAGCTATACTTCTATGAAAACAGATCGCTAAACTGAAATGTGGGAATTGAATACACATACTATATCTCATGGTTCGGTCCACCAGTTCCCCTTTCTCTGTCCGTAATAAATACTCAATTATCATTTGTACATGCAATATTGTATGACAGGTTTATCTGGCTTATGATTGCGAAGACTCCAAAGAGCGAGTACGTTTCAAACGTAGTGAACAATTAGTCTACATTTTGCCCTCTCCGGCAGTTGGATTGTCAAGAGTGAAATATTAGTCTACATTCTGCCCTCTCCGGCAGTTCGATTGTCAAGAGTGAACAATTAGTCTACATTCTGCCCTCTCCGGCAGTTGGATTGTCAAAAGTGAAATATTAGTCTACATTCTGCCCTCTCCGGCAGTTCGATTGTCAAGAGTGAACAGTTAGTCTACATTCTGCCCTCTCCGGCAGTTGGATTGTCAAGAGTGAAATATTAGTCTACATTCTGCCCTCTCCGGCAGTTCGATTGTCAAGAGTGAACAATTAGTCTACATTCTGCCCTCTCCGGCAGTTGGATTGTCAAGAGTGAACTATTAGTCTACATTCTTCCCTCTCCGGCAGTTGGATTGTCAAGAGTGAACAATTAGTCTACATTCTGCCCTCTCCGGCAGTTGGATTGTCAAGAGTGAACTATTAGTCTACATTCTGCCCTCTCCGGCAGTTCGATTGTCAAGAGTGAAATATTAGTCTACATTCTGCCATCTCCGGCAGTTCGATTGTCAAGAGTGAACAATTAGTCTACGCCCAGCCCTCTTAATAGTTGGATTGTCAAGAGGGAACTGTTAGTCTACATCCAGCCCTCTTCACCAGTTGGATTGTTAAGAGTAACAGTTGGATTACAAGCGTATAGTTCGTCATTCATAATTCAGCCATCGTCTATTAAAGAATATCCGCGTCCATAATCCGAAGACCTATTCCATATTCCATATAACAGTATTAGCACCAAATTCAAAAAGACATAGTATACATAAACATAAGCTAGTTTCCTGCAAGAGAGAAGCGGTCAACAGTTTTCAATGATGACAAGATATCGTGATGTTCCAAAAATATAAAATCCGTATCGCTGATCAGTATTCTTAATCCATAATAATCGTTGTAGAGTCGTCATCTAGAGAATGATGTATCTCAGTCACGCTTGGACTGAGCTGTTCATATGTGCTGTTCATATGAGCACCATGAGGATCTTGAAGTGCATGGGTTCATACGGCCCCTAGCCCCGAGTTAAGCGGAATTAGACACAATTAAGTTACGAAACGTAACGCCATAGATCGTGCACGCTACGCTCGTATTTTGCTATCAGCATGCGATATGTATCGCCAAATTTGAGAAACTTATATAAGTTTCTTCAACAATGTTTTGTGATGTTGATTAAAATCGTCACATTTAACACAGGATCTAGCAAGTGCTACTAGGCGAGATATGTATACGCCATATGCAGATCCCTCTGGAATATTACTATCCAGAAAGGGATAGTTTTCGATGTCGAAATTGTAATCATCTCTTTTGTCATAAAGTCGACGAGAGAGAATGCCTGCTTCATTTTTATAGAGATATAGATCTAAATATGATGTGACTGTAGGGCTATCTGTAGTTTCCTTCAAATCCAGTGAAGGTGAATATATATCCTTCACTGCGTCATTTATATAGCGATTATCCACAGCGAGAAGATCGTCTATATAGCGTTTGGTGAATGAGAAGGAACGGGCTTTGAATGGATCATTTTTTGAAAGCGCCTGCATATAGTCGTATTCATAAGAGAACAGGATAACCAAGAATGACCTATTAGCGTACATTCAGCCCCTCTTCCGCAATTGATCAAGACTGACTTTTACTCCAGTGACGCTTCATATCATGCATAATTTTTATATATTCGTGCAGCGTTTCACCAAAATCCTTCTACCCCGAGAGTCTCTACTTTTATAGTTCTAATATACAGAAGGTAATAGATTAAATATATATCCCTGGAGCTCCAGAGCAATAAAGAAATTGTTATCCATGAGCTCCTGAGCAATAAAGAAATTCTTATCCATGAGCTCCCTCGCAATAAAGAGATGGTTATCCATGAGCTCCAGAGCAATAAAGAGATGGTTATCCATGAGCTGCTGAGCAATAAAGAAATTCTTATCCATGAGCTCCCTCGCAATAAAGAGATGGTTATCCATGAGCTCCCTCGCAATAAAGAGATGGTTATCCATGAGCTCCTGAGCAATAAAGAAATTCTTATCCATGAGCTCCCTCGCAATAAAGAGATGGTTATCCATGAGCTCCAGAGCAATAATGAAATTCTTATCCATGAGCTCCCTCGCAATAAAGAGATGGTTATCCATGAGCTGCTGAGCAATAATGAAATTCTTATCCATGAGCTCCCTCGCAATAAAGAGATGGTTATCCATGAGCTGCTGAGCAATAAAGAAATTCTTATCCATGAGCTCCCTCGCAATAAAGAGATGGTTATCCATGAGCTCCTGAGCAATAAAGAAATTCTTATCCATGAGCTCCCTCGCAATAAAGAGATGGTTATCCATGAGCTGCTGAGCAATAAAGAAATTCTTATCCATGAGCTCCCTCGCAATAAAGAGATGGTTATCCATGAGCTCCAGAGCAATAATGAAATTCTTATCCATGAGCTCCCTCGCAATAAAGAGATGGTTATCCATGAGCTCCAGAGCAATAATGAAATTCTTATCCATGAGCTCCCTCGCAATAAAGAGATGGTTATCCATGAGCTGCTGAGCAATAATGAAATTCTTATCCATGAGCTCCCTCGCAATAAAGAGATGGTTATCCATGAGCTGCTGAGCAATAAAGAAATTCTTATCCATGAGCTCCCTCGCAATAAAGAGATGGTTATCCATGAGCTCCTGAGCAATAAAGAAATTCTTATCCATGAGCTCCTGAGTAATAAATAAATTGTTATTCACGAGCTGAGCAATGAATACATTGTTATCCATGAGCTCCTGAGCAATAAATAAATTGTTATCCATGGGCTCCTGAGCAATAATACGTTGTTATTCATGAACTTCTAAGCAATAAAGAAATTGTTATCCATGAGCTCCTGAGTAATAAATAAATTGTTATTCACGAGCTGAGCAATGAATAAATTGTTATCCATGAGCTCCTGAGTAATAAATAAATTGTTATTCATAGAATTGCTTTGGCCTGGAATTATGATGAGTTTTTTAGTATTGATGCGGAAATTCTTTAGAGGACGACGACTGAATATAATGGATGACGGACTAGAAGCATGTATTTTGTGTATATAAGCCAACATTCCACTTGTCCATCAAAGATAGTTCAAATTTTACCCAAAATACAACCCTCACTATCGCGATTCATATAAATGCTTTGAGTAGGTAAGGAATTAACACATACATCGCCAGTTCCGATATTCACCAGTCGTCCGTTATAATCACTAGCCGAACGCTACATTTAGTCGACCATTAGTCACTAGCCAGTCGTTACAATCACTAGCCAATAGCGGCATTAATGTGACCGTTAATTTCACTCGATGACCGTTACAATCGCTAGTCGGCTGATACATTCACTAGCCGACCGTTACATTCATTAACCGACCGTTACATTCCCTAGCCGACCGTTGCCTAGTAAGAGTTTTGTGTCTAAAATCAAAAGATCGTATCCACACAACACTAATAGAACCAATCTAAGCAGGCATAAAATATATAAACACATATAATCAGGATCAAGATAAAAACAGCCACGGACTGTGTGCGACAAACCATATTTTATTCCCTACGATGCATGCCAAATATTTCTCTTCCTTCTTCATATTTCCCCAAAGGTATTTTTTCTCTAAGACGGTTACCCTCGTGTCCATCCTGCTCAGTTTTAATTTGTTATACGATAGACCCTGAATAGTTATACGTAAGGCTGTGCAGCTTCAAATATCAAACATACATTTCTAATATTATCGTAATACACTATCGCATTACAGCCGTCATCTGAATGACATATGATTTGGTTCTATCCGCATTACATAGTTTGTACGGGCTGCGTTTCTCGCTTCATAACTATTCCGAACCATCGTCATTTTAAACGTTCGTCATTTGTAATAAATCGCTCTTTCACATTTACTCCCATCTATATTAATGGAGCGTTTCGAAATATTCCATCTGCCTAAGCTACATGGCTACCGCCTATTCCAAGCTGTCAATTAAAGACTATAGCAATTTATCTTCGTTCCTATTTTTTCTCAACCGAGTTCACTTCTGATTGCCAGATAAGACGCTATCCTCTTGAGGACACCGATCTGTCAAACGAACAGCACCTGAAGTTTCTGACATCACCCCATATTTAGTCCAGAGTTTTCCTTCCACTTGCAGTTGGGCGCTTTTTTATTCTGTGCCACTTCAGGTATATTATGTTCATAATCTACATCCTAAAGACATTTTTTGTGACCCAGAGAGAGCATTGGATTTAACGTCGCGTTCAGCAACATTTCAGGTAAATAGCGACGAGCAATATAAAGTTCTACCTGTGTAAGTTAATAATCCATCAGTAATTTAAAATGGATATACAAAACGCATCAAAGAACTGGTGAAAATACTATTTCTCTCAAATGAATTACAATTAAATCCCCTTTCGCACGACCAAAAAGACTTTCTGATACGACCTGTGCTACACAGGATTCGGCATCCGATATGGCATTAGTAGACTTCCGTCGTCCATAAAAAATCTCCGGGTCAGTCATCGGAAAACATGTTGTCTATGACAGATGAAAATAACAGTATACCTATTCAGAAAGGCAATGATTGGCTGATTGCTCCTTTAATTTCTCTATAGGCCAATGAAAATATCGGATTTATTTTTGAAAATTTGAATTCACCAATCAGTTGTTTTAATACTGAAATATATCACTTGATATGCGGGAGTTACTAGAGATTACTTATCGGTTTTCTCGCAAGATTGCTTTCTATGTAAAAAGTAAATTCAAATTGAAATTTTCATAGGTTTTCCGAAAATTTATTCAGCAAAACAGTCATATTACCAATGCCGCTCACTCGTGGCCACCCCTAAAAGTGGCTTTTTCATCTGGGGCGCATGCGCGACCTAACAGCTCTTGTCCCGAAAAGCCCGCCACAGATTCTTCTTGAGTAGCTCTATTTCTCTTACAGAGCTTGAATTCAAAATGGTTTCTATTTGTTTAGAAAAAGCTTGATAAAATCTATAAAATACGAAACAAAACATGAAGAGTATGCCGAACACAAAAAGTGAATTTCGTTAAATCAAGGCAGATTCATTATAGCCAAGCACAATTTATCGAACATGAAAGCAGGACGAATTGAAAGTCAAAAACATATAAAGTTTCCATAGTTCTTCGCAATAACGCTGTCTCTACAATGCTGAATTAAATGGGCCACGCAGGCGTGTGTTGGTTCGCAATCTGGTTGACGCACTGTAAATGCAATTAGGTTTTTTTTCAAATTTATTATATAGAAAGACATCCACTCGTGAAATCTTCTACTCCTATAGCGTGTTGATAATTCTGAACAAGATATTGTTATAGGTCACGTTTACAGATGACCGAAGTCCACTGAACGTGAACTGGCCAGTGGATCCCTTTCCCAGATCAACAGGACAGCTTCTCCATCGATCTATTCCGTCTGTAATGAACTGAAAAATCGGAATAAGCTGTTTTAGTTGCTAGTGGTCAGACGTGTTTCATTTAGTACCTGTCGTAACATGTCACTTTCGCGATCGATTCCAGCCCAGATTTGAGGTTGATTACATCTTTGAACATATAAAGTCGTCAGATAACTGCCATTTTTCAGTTGTCACTAGTCACAAACCCACTTATGTGTGAAATTTTATTTCACGTCAGATTAATATTTACCAATTTATCATGCAGTTATTGCGGAGAAACTACATAAATAAAAAATGAGAAAAATCTGACTGAAAAATCGATCAAAAATGTTATTTTCAAAAAATGACGTCACTGTGACGCCATCAAAGCAGCTATCTTGGATTTTTCTTGGGGTAGGTATACTGGGGTAGGTTTCAGTCCCCTAGCTCAAGGGGGTAAGACAAATAATCTGGGGGGTGGGGACTCATCTTGATCACCGATCGGGTTCTTATATGATTCTGTCATATCAGCAGAGGTGAATACCTATAACTTGCAAAAACTAAAATGCAGTTGGGAGAATTTGTACCAAATCTAGGAAATCCCCAATCTCATCGCTGTGGCGGTCGTCCAAAGCTGTTCAAATCCAGAAACATTGGCAGGAAAGCTATATAGTGTCCTCTAATACTGTTTACATCTGTGCACATCGGAATTGATGTGTCCATTAATGGCAGCTGAAGTAATAATATTGAGTGTCTCGGAAAATTAATCGGTCTTTTAAGAATTATAATTGATTTATAAGGCTATAAAACACAATTCTATCCGCATGTGGCACCAAATCTCAGGATGGAGTACTGTGACTAGTTCTGATGATTCACAAATTCATCCAGCTGTTCGTCTCACGGGATGAATTTAACATTGATAAATGACGAAATGCGGCTCCAAGCTTTTACTCTCAATTTAAGGGGGATTCCAAAGATGTGAGAACCGTTGCTGCCTTCAGCACGTACAATGTCACGTTGAAACAGTTATAGCAACAGTTCTGACAAAACCTGTGGTTATTCAACAGACTGCTTTCATTCAACACGGTTTTGCTAGCTGTCTGTTAACAGTATGAAGGACGAGTTACTCAACACTTCATAAGACGCTGTGTCGACAAACTCTTACTGTAATTATTGAATATCAATGAGCCACATGCACGTTATTTACATGTATATTAAAACAGACAAATGTCTGGGTAACTGTCCACGTACATATATAAATACACAGGCCCTGACTTTCATCTTGGAGTCAAGTCAAGTGATCTGTGGAATTTCATAAACTTTGCTAGTAGATATATAGAGTGATTATGCAATATAATTAATATCCGCAAAATAATACATGCATAATTGATTTGAATATTTGCTGACAATTTTTATTAAATTCGACCAATCTCTTGATAAAGGGCTCCGGCATGAATGCCGAAAGCTTGTGTTTTCGATTTCGGTTATTGACGCTGAAGATTCAAATAGTTGCTGAACATGTGACCTACTTCTTTTCCAGGGAACCAACAGCTCTCATGGGTTCATTATATTTTTCCATAGATCATATGTCGAAGAAAATTATGAGCCTGTCATACATACCGTCTAGTTCAAATCTCCATGTTTTACATTTTCTATCAAAGAGAAGGATATTCCTAATTTCAACTTCAATCAATTCGTTATTACCTTCTGATCTGGAGCGGCGGTAAGGACACGGGTGCGCCGAGTAGTCCAGCAGTTTGGTGAAAAAATTGTGCCATTTTGGCAACAAGCATGAAACTTTCAGGAATGATAGAGTTTGACTAACAGAAAAAAATTAGATATGGGGCCATTTGAAAAATCCAATATGGCCGCCATTTTCAAGATGGCCGCCATTTCGTACGGATATTCTTAAGAATTCCTGTACAACTTGTGTTTTTCGTCTTACAGCTTTGAGTTGTGATGTATTGTATGAGGGAATATGCACTCGACAATCTAGACTCGATTGACACGTAAAAATCCAAGATGGCCGCCACTCCATAAGAATCCTCTTATGCAATGCTGTACAACTTGTGTTTTTCGTCTTACAGCCAGGGTAAAGAATAGAATGTTGCACACCAGTAGTCAAGAGAACTGTCCACTGCATGAGGATGACTAATCACGTTCACAGTCACCACTGCATGAACACAGGCTGGTACATTTGAGTTCTGCTTTTACACATTTGCAGCGTCCGCGGCATCCATTCGTCAGTTTACAGCCACATTTGATCAACTGCTGAATTGCCTTCGATGCTTCTGGGAGCATTGTCCGATAAGGTTGCCATGGTCCGTTAGCTGATCTAGTCATCCCCATTCAGCAGGAGACGGCAATATAGGATCTGGTGTAAGGGACTGTCCCCAACAATAACCGGCCTGGTATGCTACCCGGTTTGTGTGTTCAACCAGGGCTCCTTATGTTGGTGGTATATTCTCAATACTTCGTCCTTTCCTGGTGAATAGATCTTTGCGCGCTTCATTGACAGTTGTGCAGGTACTCGTTCTGTCGTACATGAGTGCAACGAAACGCTCAATCTCTGGCATGATCTTCTTCAATCTGTCTTCTGTAGGCATTGAACTCAGTGCAACAAATGCTGATGTGATTTCATCATACACCTTCCATGTTGCCCACGCTGTGTTTTTACCTCTGCCAGCGAACGAAGAGGTCTGATCGCACCCTGTAAAGGCATGGAACGCTATTAGAGACCGTGCCTTTGTTGGTCCTAGCTGATTCACAATCTCATGTATGGGAACATAGCGGAAATTCTTCCCACTTCCAAATGCAATCCATAGTTCACTTATTCCCAGATGTTGAAACATGGAGATAGCTATGATCATCACATCCGTGTCTACAGTTCTAATCATGACTGTATTGAATCCCTGCATAGCACATTCCGCTGCATGAAGTAAGATCCTTGTATCGGCTTCTTCATGTGAACATGGTGATAGGTTGAGAATATCGATATCAGAGTTGCACACGACACCTTGTCCTCGTGTCGAGATGACTTGCTTGCCTCCAACTTGTAAACCTATAGACAGTTCTGCAAGGAAACGGAACAGCTCTGCCTTATTTTCATCAACCCTAAGGAAGGCAACTCTGATATCGATATTCTCAACCTATCACCATGTTCCCATGAAGAAGCCGATACAAGGATCTTACTTCATGCAGCGGAATGTGCTATGCAGGGATTCAATACAGTCATGATTAGAACTGTAGACACGGATGTGATGATCATAGCTATCTCCATGTTTCAACATCTGGGAATAAGTGAACTATGGATTGCATTTGGAAGTGGGAAGAATTTCCGCTATGTTCCCATACATGAGATTGTGAATCAGCTAGGACCAACAAAGGCACGGTCTCTAATAGCGTCCCATGCCTTTACAGGGTGCGATCAGACCTCTTCGTTCGCTGGCAGAGGTAAAAACACAGCGTGGGCAACATGGAAGGTGTATGATGAAATCACATCAGCATTTGTTGCACTGAGTTCAATGCCTACAGAAGACAGATTGAAGAAGATCATGCCAGAGATTGAGCGTACGACAGAACGAGTATCTGCACAACTGTCAATGAAGCGCGCAAAGATCTATTCACCAGGAAAGGACGAAGTATTGAGAATATACCACCAACATATGGAGCCCTGGTTGAACACACAAAACGGGTAGCATACCAGGCCGGTTATTGTTGGGGACGGTCCCTTACACCAGATCCTATATTGCCGTCTCCTGCTGAATGGGGATGGACTAGATCAGCTAACGGACCATGGCAACCTTATTGGACAATGCTCCCAGAAACATCGAAGGCAATTCAGCAGTTGATCAAATGTGGCTGTAAACTGACGAATGGATGCCGCGGACGCTGCAAATGTGTAAAAGCAGAACTCAAATGTACCAGCCTGTGTTCATGCAGTGGTGACTGTGAACGTGATTAGTCATCCTCATGCAGTGGACAGTTCTCTTAACTACTGGTGTGCAACATTCTATTCTTTACCCTGGCTGTAAGACGAAAAACACAAGTTGTACAGCATTGCATAAGAAGATTCTTATGGAGTGGCGGCCATCTTGGATTTTTAAGTGTCAATCGAGTCTAGATTGTCGAGTGCATATTCCCTCATAAAATACATCACAACTCAAAGCTGTAAGACGAAAAACACAAGTTGTACAGCAATTCATAAGAAAATTCGTATGGAGTGGCGGCCATCTTGAAAATGGCGGCCATATTGGATTTTTTCAAATGGCCCCATATCCTATCTTTTTTAATAGATGAATGACTATCATTGGTGAAAATTTCATGCTTGTTGCCAAAATGGCACAATTCACCCCAAAATATTCACCAAACTGCTGGACTAGAGGGCTGACCTGTGGGAAAAGGTGTCAGTTTCGGCTAAAGACTGAACAGAGTTCCATGCCATGCCTACGCCTTTTGTTGAAATCATCAAGATGTACAATTTCTTTGTAATTATCTCGTCGTGTGTTTTTCTAGCTTCACCCTCCCAGCATCAAATTTGTCCTTTCATACCTCCTGCTAAGCCTCTCACAAGTCGAGGCTTTCAAGGAACTCCAGTACTTTGCTCTAATTACTCAAGACAAATATTGCCGATGACTCCAGATTCGACAAATGGGACTGAAGATAACCGTGTGCTTTTCAGCTGCAGGATCATCCCCCAGGAGTCCAGTCCTAAATGTCAGCGTATCTTAGATTAGGCTAACGTTTCAACATCCAATCAGCTATTCATCCTATATCGAGAGCACATTTAATTGCCATCGTTTTCAGTTACATGCGTACACAGTTGTTCATGGACTCGGATTGAAAACAATTTTCATAGCATTTACAAAACTTGGATACATTCGAAGTTTCATGAAGAACGCTTCACGCTTTCATGCGATGAAATACCGCAGAAATGGATAAATGACTCTTCGGTCCTTTATTATGCATAAAATATGAAATCAATTGCATGCAGTAAAGTTGTAATCACTGTAATATATGTTTATCGAGTGTAGCTCAAATGTCAAATTCGCGATTGGCCTATGTGTGTATATTGGCAGTGAACCTCGACGTATTTCAATAACAAGTTTTCGTAGTTGTTCTTTCTCTCCGTCTCTGAATGCGTAAAACCAAACCTACACACATTCTTATCGCGAACTTTCAGCGAAGTTTTCATCTCAACTCGCCATGTTGGACGGTTAGGGATAGTTCATATAGCCCACATACCTTTACCGGATCTGAATATTCATATGAATCGGAATAACCTCATGGATATTCATATCAACTTTTCTTAAGTCCAACGTGCAAAATCACATGAAGGATCACCGTATTCCGTTATCAGTGAACCTAGCCAGTAATCCACTGACGTGACATTGGGCCGTGCGAAGTATCCTCGATCATGTGTTCGACCTGCCAGAAATCCCCATAACCACGTGTCTCAATTGACCCATGACGTTCTCGATCTCAAAATCTCAATATCATTAATATTCCTTGCTTATTGTGCAGTAAATTTGGCTGGCACATCTCCAGGAAAGTGTAATCCCAATATTTCGTTGCAACAAATTACCTATCTCTCTGAAAACACTGATTTCTTCTGTCAAATTTATCGGGAAAATTAGCACATGATGAGAGGCTCGTTTTCAAAATAGACTGCATGACAGTCACTCCGCAGAAACTGAAAATGCCATTTCAGCCCTTGAGGGTACCCGACAAAAAGCTGTCACAATGTTGCTTTTTGCAGACTTGTGTTCCAACCTTATTGCATATGTTTCTTTGTCCAATAATCCAGAAAGAAAATATATATATGGTACCAGCCATTCCTTTCAAGGATGAATAACAGCCAATTTCATTTTCTATACACAATTAATGGTGTCGTTTAACCTAAGACACGATCAGTTGATCAGCCAGACATTGGCCTTCCGCAACAGGGTCCATTGCTAGCATAAAACTCATATGGATCAGAGGACGACTATTGATCGAAACAAGCGTCATATCCAGCATTCATTAGCCAGCCGTTGTCCAAAAAAAACTGACATCGTCCATTAAGTGAAATACGTTATTCATACTACTCCAATCAGGCATGAAACAATAATATATATTATCACCTAAGGGACAGTGATTAGCAGTATCAACGAGCAACGAATGCAGCCTGAAGAAACGAGATATTACCCTGTTTCCATACAAAACTAATTATTCTCACAAAATGAATATTTTAACGGTTAGTAGTAGTTACTAGAACTCACTACGCAGTTCGTAATTTTGGCTAATGAGATTCTCCAGAATGCATGATGGGGGACTTAACTTTTAACCTGTAAGATTGTATAGCGTTTCTTCGATTCGGGGTAAAAGACCACATCAAAGGAGGTATTCGGGTACACTCGTGGATGGACTGTTTTCCCAATTTTTAACATTCGGTATGAATGACGGTCAAAGCTGAAGAAGACCTATTCAAACAGTATTTTTTTTATCTTCAAGATAGTCCTTCATTTCTCAGTTGGGAACATCGATCAGGCAATTTCCAAGGAACAAACTGAGAGTATTTTTCGTGATTTTCATGTTTGGGGTATGGCTGGTCTGTCAATTAATGCTAGATCCAATTTCCAAAATAAACTTTGATAAGTCGAAACTTTTTATACACCAGTTTGTACCTGAAATTCTTAGACTTATTTATATTGATATATATATACAGAGAGAGAGAGAGAGAGAATTAAGATTTGCCGTCGCGTTCAGTAACATTTCAGCTCTACAGCGACGATAAAACAAAATTCTAAGTATTCAAGTTAATAACGTAGTGATCCAACACATTGAAAAATACGCACATTAAAACTTATGCAACAAACCGATTTCTCTCAAATAACCTAAGACATTGTCCTCCCTCACCCGACAGGAAAGATCTTCTAAAGTAGTTGCTCGATAAAAAGAGTCTCTTAAAAACATTCTTCATTCATTCATATTCATTCATTCATTCATTCATCATTCATACATAGTCGATCGGATTATGTTTCACTGTGAGATCTTCGTGGCATGGAATACACCTTGGGACTGGCTCTTTTTTGATAAATGTTCGTGAGTTAATCGTGTATGGTCGATTCTACATCACCTGGTCATGTTTCCATTTGGTTTAAATGATAATGTCAGTGGGTTCAGCAATGTTACAAACCGCCGTTCAAATATATCCAATATTACCCAGCTATTTAAACCCCATCAACGGAGACATCGCAGCCATGGTTAGAGAAAGTTTAATAGTGCGATGCTTCACGATCATATCATTTTAAATTACTTAGTGGGTTTAATTAACACACCCAATTGTACACATAGCTTAGGTACAGTTCTGTATGCGTTACCTCTGAGAGTTTTAAATCATATAGCCAGAGATATACAACAATCTGCGTCTTCAGGAAATATAATACCACCCAAAATCACTAAAGTATGTCAAGATATAGCGTATTTTCGGTTGTATCGTCCAGTGAACATAATCGAACATCCCAAGATCGGCTTTTCTTGAAACTCAACTACTTAGATAAAGGACTGGACATTATTAATTTACCTCGAATCCTGAATGATCCAGAGGTACGCAACACTGTACCAAACTATTTTAAGTTCACAGAACCTCCTTGCATTTCATATAAGTATACTAAATCTATAGCCACCAAAATATTCAATTACTCTAATGCTGTCAAGGAGTTTGGCTGGAACTTATACACATCGGGGGGCTATAGTTGTGATTGTGAATCGTCGAACTTTATCTATACACCATGCAAACATGTTGTGACTGGTGATCTTGATGTGGTGAGTGATAAGGACCTAAGATTACTCCTGATGAAGGGACCTAAATATAGAGAGCCGAGAAATATAAATCTGAAGGCCGACCAGAAGATAGTCCTGTCTGCTTTGGAACAGTACGTTATTGATTGATCTAAGCGAGAAAAAGTTGAACCTACAGTACTCGCTGATTGGCTGGACCTCACCAAGAGCAAGGTCGTTGAAACAATCCGCCATATTGACAGAAGTATCCTTCCCCAAGCAAAACAAGTACTGAGAAGCCCCAATTCGCAAGAAGTTCTAGCAAATCTCCAGAGTAAATTCGTCATAGTCCCAGCAGACAAAGCTCCAAATAACAAAATATTCATATGTAAATATTACTATTACCAGGTGCTGGTTGAAGAATTGAGTGTAAACATGTCGTCATCAAATACGTCTACTTACTCTTAAACTGCATTTACTCTGGAAGATTTATTTAACAATCACAAAAAAAAATCTCAAGGAAAGAGATATTTGTATTCCAACCAAACATAATGATATACCAAAAGCATACTGGACCCCCAAAATGCATAAATCACCATACAAAGCTAGATTCATAGCTGGTTCTAGAAGCTGCACCACTAAGCTTCTTTCAACCCTGTTGACGAGGGTCTTTCAGGAGGTAAAAACATTTTGGGAAAGGTATTGCGCCACTATTTCTAAAACCTCTGGCGTTGAATGTATGTAGATATTGAAAAACTCAAAATGTCTTACGGAAGAACTTGATGCTAAAGGTGACATATCGTATAGACATGTATCCACATGGGATTTCTCGACTCTCTATACTATAATCCCTCATCAGGACCTTATTGACCGTCTAAGTTCATTAATAGTATCTGTGTTCAAGAAAACTGATCGTAGATATATTAATGTCGGATGCCATAAAGCATTCTTTAGCTCCACTACATACAAGAGATATCATTCATAGGATGTTTCTTTGTTTATAGAGTTGCTTGAATTTCTCATTAATAATATCTATGTGAAATTTGGCAACACAATATATCACCAGCATATAGGTATTCCAATGGGTACTAATTGTGCACCCCTGTTGGCTGACCTGTATCTGTTCTCTTATGAATATGACTTTTTGCAGGCGCTTTCAAAAACCGATCCATTCAAAGCCCGTTCCTCCTCATTCACCAAACGCTATATAGACGATGTTCTCGCTGTGGATAATCGCTATATAAATGACGCAGTGAAGGATATATATCCACCTTCACTGGATTTGAAGGAAACTACAGGTAACCCCACAGGCACATCATATTTAGACCTATATCTCTATAAAAATGAAGCGGGCCTGCTCTTTCGTCGACTGTATGATAAAAGAGATGATTACAACTTCGACATCGTAAACTATCCCTTTCTGGACAGTGATATATCCAGTGGGACCTGCATATGGCGTATACATATCACGCCTAGTAGCATTTGCTAGATCGTGTGTTAAATGTGAAGATTTTAATCAACGTCACAAAACATTGTGGCAGAAACTTATAAAACAGGGCTACACCACCAAGCGTCTCCACTCATGTTTCTCAAATTTGGCGATACATATCGCATGCTGATAGCAAAATACGAACGTAGTGTGCAAGATCTATGGCGTTACGTTTCGTAACTTGTCTAATTTCGCTTAACCCGGGGCTAGGGGCCGTATGAACCCATGTGCTTCAAGATCCTCATGGCACTCATATGAACAGTCACAATCAAAGCGTGACTGAGATACATCATTCTTTAGATGACGACTTTACAACGAATATTATGGATTAAGAATATTGATCAGCGATACGGATTTGATATTTTTGGAACATCTTGATGTCTTGCCGGCATCATTGAAAACTGTTGACCGCTTCTCTCTTGCAGGAAACAAGCCTATGTTTATGTATACTATGATTGTCTTTTTGAATTTGGTGCTAATACTGTTATATGGAATAGGTCTTTGCATTATGGACGCGGATATTCTCTAATGGACGATGGCTGAATTATGAATGACGGACCAAACGCTTGTAATGGCTTGATCGAAACGTTTCTGGCTGTTCAGATGGGTATAGACTATAGAAAGGTTTTGTGACAGTCCATCCCACCCATCGAAGGGCCTCGCACGGAAACCGTTTTCTGTGTCTCTATGGTCTTCTAACGGATTGCACTTACTGTCAAAAGGAGCCTGACCGTGAGAGCGAATGTTTGCAATTACAACACATATAAGGGAAGTGGGAAGAGGTGCCGACATACTGACTGTGTCACATGACTTCACAGAATAGTCTTCTGGTCGACCTATTCTAAAGCACATACCAAGAATCTAACGATTCGTGATATGTGTTGTATCTCAGGTACGCTTTTATTGTACCTGTTCATGTGGCAACTTGAATGATATGACCACACGGCCCCTAGCACCGGCATAAGCGGTATTAGATACAAATCTAGAGAGCTATGATGGAAATGCTCTGATATCTGATATCTGTGCCTTACCTTGCCTTAACAAGTACGAAGGTAGTTTAATACACGACGCAAATTTCATCCTCGCCAAAATATATACAGTTTGGTTTTGAATTACGTCAGCAGTCCAGATATATAAAGAATGTATCACAATAACTCTCGATGTCATTAGCTTCATCTGATTCAAATAGTTTCACATTTCGGCTTGAAAAACCCGATGAGGACTGAAAGTGCACATAAAAATAGCTTAGAAAAAATATCTTGGTATTAGATATTATCCCCTACAATCAGTGCAATAAAATGTTAATATACTCCAAACTAAAGAAATATATTTGCTGATATCATGGTCCTTTCGATTAGTCTCTATGCACTGGGGTACGGCTTAATTACTGTTAAACTTTGACGAATTACATTGTACATAAATAGTAAAGTAAAAATCCATCAAATTAGCTAACATTGCCGGAGTAACTTGAATGTGATAGTTTTGAAAGATGAAATGGTATAATCTAATTATGATGGTAGACTTTTCTGTTTATATAATAATGCCATTTAGAAAGTAGATAACATTTATATCCAATTATTTTTAGCACAATTATTATAGTTGGATGGGACAGTCCCATCCAGCACTAGTATTTGTGCTTTATCAAGGAAGTGACATCCTAAAAATAATTGTATATAAATATTACCTACTTTCTAGATGGCATTAGTATATATATAATATCAGCTTTAGGAGCTGTGCCATTATTCAGTCTATCAGAGGGGTAGTAAATGTACATAATCTGGACTCCAGTCTCCGAACTTCCTCTGTTGTGGAAGCTGATGTGACCGAGTGGTCTAGGGCGCTTGCACTTACTGCTGGCGATTTGGTGTCAAACTTTAAGGGCGCGGGTTCGAGTCTCGCATGGAATTGACCATACTAGTATTTTGCTTTATCAAGGAAGTGACATCCTAAAAATAATTGGATATAGACTTGTTGTTTAGAAACCATTGTACCAGATTTGGCTACTGTTATTAAGTTTTATTTATGAACAGAATTACTAAGTGTATTTCCCTTTTTTGTTTGCACAATTTGAGGGTCAGATTATGTAGCTGTCAACTTATAATTACATTGTCAATACACAGTATTCACTCATCGAATAACAAAGAATTCATTAAAGCATGGTAAATTCAATAATTCTGTTTGTCACACGCGCCACCGCTCGCTCAAGATATAATTACAAGCGTCTAGTCCGTCATTCATAATCCAGCCGTCGTCCATTAGAGAATATCCGCGTCCATAATCCAAAAGACCTATTCCATTTTCCACATCACAGTATTAGCACCAAATTCAAAAAGACAATCATAGTATACATAAACATAGGCTTGTTTCCTGCAAGAGAGAAGCGGTCAACAGTTTTCAATGATGCCGGCAAGACATCATGATGTTCCAAAAATATCAAATCCGTATCGCTGATCAGTATTCTTAATCCATAATATTCGTTATAGAGTGGTCATCTAAAAAAAAAAGATGTATCTCAGTCACGCTTTGATTGTGCCTGTTCATATGAGTACCATGAGGATCTTGAAGTACATGGGTTCATACGGCCCCTAGCCCCAGGTTAAGCGGAATTAGACACAAGTTACGAAACGTAGCGCCATAGATCTTGCACGCTACGTTCGTATTTTGCTATCAGCATGCGATATGTATCGCCAAATTTGAGAAACTTTGAGTGGAGGCGCTTGGTGGAATAGCCCTGTTTTATAAGTTTCTGCAACAATGTTTTGTGACGTTGATTAAAATCATCACATTTAACACAGGATCTAGCAAATGCTACTAAGCGAGATATGTATACGCCATATGCAGGTCCCACTGGAATATTACTATGTCCCACTGGAGAATGACTGCGACTAACTGGCAATTGCCAGGAATACCCCGTTTTCTTCGTGAAAATCTGCACAAAATTTAGCTGAATTAAATAGTTGATCGGTCACTCAAAATTTTGTTTTGTTCAAAAGTACTGTTAGGTCGGAATATCAGTATGGCCAGATGGTTGGTGTCGTGTGTGACTAATCATGAGTTTCGTCAGACCACTGTGTGTGTATCCTCAAAAATAATAATGCGGTACGAAGAATATTTGAACCTGTTGCCAGGATCATGTTGCATATTTTGCAAATGCTTTTATTCATCTGGAAAATTAGAACCACCCATTTCACTCAGCGAGTCAAACTTTCACCGTTCAGTACCTTTCAGTTCTGTACCACTCGTGTACCGTTCAGTTTCATGTTGGTAACCTCGGGATAACCTATTGGTATTGCAGCGAAATTTTAATCTTGGTACCATGAGGTCCTGACGGAAAAGTACCGCGCAGTTGCCAGTCAGTTCCCATGTCACAATAAATGGCTGGTTCATTCCATTTACCTACCAGTAATTGATTGGTAACCGACTGGTAGCCATCACGTCCCCTACTTTGCAGTACCGAACAGTTCTGTCTTGAAGGTTACTGGTCAGTTACTGTTTGATATCCAATATGTTATACAATAAATGAAATGTGTGGCAACTGACTTGTTACCGTTTGGTTCTGTTCAGTTACTTATTTGTGACCAACTTGACAACTGAAGAGTACCGCTATAAATGGTAGGTAAGCAGAATGGATTGGTAGCCAGTTAGCAAATGAGCAGTTGCTGATGAGTTACGGCAATGGTATCAATATGTAACCATGTTTGGAAAATCGGGTTGGTAACAAAACGACAAGCAATTGGTAAATCCTTGGTAGCCAATCAGTAGAAATTCCATAGGTACCGCAATGGGACCCTTCCAACCAGTACCAACCATTTCTCCACCAATCAGTAACCCACCAGTTAATGCATGGTTGATAGTAGTTTGTCTGTGTGCCAGGTGCTGGGACTGCCTTCCAACATGGCACACTTAAATTTTAAACCAACTTCATTCTACATGTACATGAGAATCAAATCAAATCGGTCACACCGAGATACATCCTACTCTAGATAACGACTTTAACGAAAATCATATGGATTAAGATTACTAATCAGCAATACGAATTTGATATTTTTTGGAACATCATGCTGTCTTAACGGCATCATTGAGAACTGTTGACTGCTTTTGTCTTGCAGGAAACTAGTCTATTTTATGTATACTATGTTATGCGAATTAGGTCATCGGATAATGGACGCGGAAATTCTTTAATGGACGACGGCTGTGTCATGAATGACAGACTAGACGCTTGTATAAGTGTTTACTGTATCATGATATAGCTGCTCGTTCGCTTTACCAAGTCTTTTGCCAGGCTTTTCTAGCTATGTAGACATCCGGACTCCGATCCCATTATACTTTGAATTGTCGTGAAAAGGGTTGGTAGTCAATGTTGAAATCGGAATTAAGACATGTAAGAGCGGAAGGTCTGTGTGATTATTTGGGGTCTCTTGGGGCTTTCATCTCAGTTTCATTTCCAATACCTTCCTGGCGTCAGTTCTTCTGAACGGAGATTAAGTAGTACCGAGTGTTGAGCTTGAAAGCTATGTCACGGTGCCAAAACATACTGTTCAGGATCTATTACATAAAAAGTTTATATAACTTATACTGGATCTTTATATAATAAATGCGCCATACCGTCTGATGAACTAATGGTCTTGGGGAACAAAACATACTCACCTGATATGGTTTCAATTTGCCCCGATATACATCCTTGGTGAACGTTCCATTCAGTGACCAACCAACGTCTAACCTTCGATCACACGTATTTTCTATACGTATTTCCCTGTGACCATGTCGTTCATACTTTTGCCTCTAGAATGCCGCTACTCATAAGCTTCAGCATGAAGCACGCGAAAGCCGTGAACCGATACTGAATAGTAATGAATAAGAGTTATAAGATTGACTTTTCTTCCTGTCATCAGCGAAAAGAAATATTCGATAATGTCGCATCTCAATCAGAGCTTGTCATTCCGAAAAAAACACTTGCTACTCGAGATAGACATAATTGAATGACAAAGTACAGCATGCAATCAATACACTTATGTGACACCACTTTGGCAAGAAAACTAATTTCATCCGACAAACAAACTATACTTAACTCACTACTTCTCCATTCCTAAATACAAGTGTTGAAGCTAACTGACCTGTCACTAACCGATATGTTCAATCGTTGACAAGCTCTTCAAGATGGAGTAGATTTTCAAGAATGAAATCGGTCATTCCTTGATTGTGCCCATTCCTGGGAAAACTGTATTATATTACAGAGTGAATCAACCATCCGGCTTCGGTCGTGCCTCAAAATATTGACATTAATGTGAATTAACCCTATCTAGCCTTGGCGATTTGGGGTGTTTATCAGCCGGGTGGGGGGGGGGGGGAGCTACTCCCACGGGCCAGGTAGGGCATAAGTTACATTACAAGCGTCTAGTCCGTCATTCATAATTCAGCCGTCGTCCATTGAAGAATATCCGCGTCCATAATCGAAAGACATATTCCATATAACAGTATTACCACCAAATTCAAAAAGACAATCATAGTATACATAAACATAGGCATGTTATAATGAGTTCGTGGTGTGCCCGAACAACGATGTAGAGTCAGACTTATTTTTTGGGTAGATGTTCTATACAACACGGTCATTGAACCTTTCATATTTGTAGGTGGGGACGTGACTCGGTACGTTAGAACGTCATTCCTGTCTGGTTGGGGAATGCAATTAACACGTCGGTCGTTGCTTGAAAGTTTATATATCCGTGAGGAAGTTAACATTTTGTGAATAACATATCAGTATACATAATTTGGTTAGGGTGATATATTAACACATTTACAAGGAAACCATCACGTGTAATGGTGATGGAAACATACATACGGTGTAATCTGACAAGAAGTCATATGTAACCAGAGACTGATACTAGTAATATTTCTGGTGGCATTGTCTCCACGGACATCCTGTAGACCGTGAGTGATTCCTGTATGCTCTGATTTTCTTTGTCTCATAGCAACCGACAGATCTTGCTTTCAATATTCAGCCGTCGTCCATAAAATAATGTCCGCGTACCTAATCAGCCTATACGCTTTGCTTGTTGATTTTCATGTAGATACCATGACTGACATAGCCACATGGCCCCTGGCAACTTCGTGAATGGAATTACGTATTCGCTCAGAATAGCATGTATGTTTTGTCAACACGAACTTCATTTATTAGTAATATTCTTCTATTATAATCGTTTCATTCCATCAGTGATCCGTATACTTGTACAATGCTGTTCTTAACATCCATTTGGTTCCAATCAAGTATTTGAAATAGCAAAGTCATAAAAAGATGCTATGGATCGAGGGAAGCCAATGATAACGTTATGAATCATAGATGGTATGAATAGATGGGGAACAATTTCCCACAAATTGTTTCATTCATCTGAAAGGAATTACACGGGAATCGCTCAGTCCAAATAAACCAAACACTGATCGGTATAGTCGGACTTAATACTCATGAAACCTGATTAACGGCTGATGATATACCGAAGAAATGAACATGATTAACGGCTGATGATATACCGAAGAAATGAACACTATCACTTACATGCACACGCTGTTTCCAGATCAGATAGACATATCCAATATTATTTGTGAAAACTGTAAGCCGGTAATTGGATATTGATTTGTGTCCACCTTAAACTCACAAAACCATTGGAAAACATGAATTGGTCCAACAAATCGCCGTTAGCGGCAAATATGATCTGTCTGAAATGTAAGCAAGTTTTCCAAATCGAACCCATCTCCGCGGTTATCCATTTTCCCTGCTCATCAATTTTTTGTTTGATCATAATGTTCACTACACTCCGCCATTCCAGTGACGTTCTATATAAGACGCTCTATATCCTACTAAATAATCTTACAATAGTTTCCTGAATGAATGGCCAGATATTTGATGATGAAATTATGGTGAACACGATATACAGTTTATATGGAGTCTCGGTGGATCGGATTTGGAGATCGAGACAATTTTGAACATGGACTGATGAAGTCCAGTTAAGAGATTTATTGAATGGTTGCCTTGTATTCTAATGATTATATATCTCTAATAATTCGTCAATATCAAAATGAATTCCTGATTTATAGCTTTGATTTTATAGTATTGCTATAAATAATCTATGCAAAATCCGGGGAACGTCAAGTGGAAGACTGTTATGCGAGGTTTACGGAATTGCGAATTCTTCCGTGGACCTCCTCGAGCTTGATGACATGTCTTACCTGAAATCCCCTTAAACACCTACCGACTGATCATGATGGATAGAGAAGATGACAACCTGTTAAAGAACTATCAGATTGGATTAAATTATAGCCATCGGCGACAGGAAATGTTCAATAAATGACACTTTCTCATTTGGGAAATATTTTACTCACAGCGATACAGCATACCCAATTGGTCATAATCAGATGGACGAAGTAGAAAGCAACTGACACGTTGGAGTTGTCAGCCCTTAATATATCGTTTGAAATTGTTGGACATCGCAAGGCCAATTCATATTAGGCTATCTTCGCCAACAGTTATATCTAGACAAAAAAAATAGAGGAACAATCCACGATCGTCGAAGCAAAACAATAATATTGTTTGTCGTGAAAATCCCCCAATCTGAACTGACATATTCGTGATATTGTATTTGGTTCAGCGGGTTATACCTTCGTGGTTTGGTATCTGGTTCAGCGGATGACACCTTCGTGATATGGTGTCTAGTTCAGCGGATTATACCTTCGTGATATGGTATCTGGTTGAACGGATGACATTTTCGTGATATGGTGTCTAGATCAGGGGATTATACCTTCATGATATGTTATCCGGTTGAGTGGATTATACCTTCGTGATATGGTATCTGGTTGATTGGATTATACCTTCGTGATATGGTATCTGGTTGATTGGATTATACCTTCGTGATATGGTATCTGGTTGATTGGATTATACCTTCGTGATATGGTATCTGGTTGATCGGATTATAAGACTGTATCTTAGGTTATTTGAGAGAAATCGGTTTGTTGTGTGTATGTTTTAATGTGTTGGATTATTAACTTGAGTACTTAGAATTTTGTTTGATTGTCGCCATATAGCTGAAATATTGCTGAACGCGATGTTAAACCTTAATTCTCTCTCTCCTGTTTAGATTTTAGGATTGTAAGCGATTCAAGCAGCTACTTTAGAAGATCTATTTAGTCGGGTAAAAGAACACTGTATTTTAGGTTATTTGAAAGAAATCGGTTTGTTGCATAAGTTTTATGTATTTGCTTGTTTTTTTGGTATGTTGTGTTGATCACTTCTGGATTGCTGGGTTGTTGACGTGTTTTTGTTGGAAGACAGAATTTTGTTTGATGGTCGCTATATAGCTGAAATATTGCTGAACGCGACGTTAAACCTTAATTCTCTCTCTCTGATTATACCTTCGTGATATGGTATCTGGTTGAGTGGATTATACCTTCATGATATTTGGTTCAGGGGATTATACCACAAATCATGGTCACTGTTGATCATTCACAGAGAGGAAATATTATCGATTGTAGGACGAACATTACGACTGAAAAGGCATTCTAATTCCAGATTCCAAACTAGTGCAATGAGAGAAGATATTTTCTCCAAAACTTCATCATTGGAAGTGAGCGTATGCAATGTAACCTTTGCTGAACTTCACATCTTCTGCAGAACTATCGATCCATAGACGTTCATGTTCCCCAACGAGACATGGATGTATTCATTTGTGAACTATCCTGTTAACCACTGCTTCCGCCAATTTTTGACTTTTAACCCCGCTTCACAATATATATTTCTTGGATTTCTAGGGCTTAGTTATCAGATGATAATGAAACAAAATAATTGTCAAGGTACTGATAGTTTCGATTGTGAGTCCAGGACATAATAGCTATTCTTCAGAATAAAAGCCAATAAGTGCTGCGAGTAAGATGAACGCGAGGTTAAATCTAATTTTCTCTCATTCTTTTCTCTCTCTCTTCGAATAAGCGTGAAATTATTTATATTCAATTTGTTCTTCCCATTGGAAATTGATTAGAACTGAGTAGCAAACCGGTTTAATTCAAACTTATCTCTGAGTAGTACAAACCCATGAGTTTTCATGTACGGGTATTCCACACTATTATTAATACGGAAAAATATGTCAATAAATTTCTGACAATGATATTTGAAGGGAATCTTCTGTTGGAATAACCGCTCCGAGGATTACATGGTACAGCATTTTTGTAAAATGTAAGTTCATACACGCCAATAAAAGGAGCTGGTAGACCATCGTACATGTAGGCATTGTGGTGGTGACCTGATGAGCAGACATTGACCATGTGTGCATACTTGCATTTAGTAACTTTTGCTGTCCCAGGGGCCCAATTCATGTCATGTATATTATGACATTATTACCGCCTGAGGAATCCAGCCCATTCTGAGCGAAAAACGATTCTAGTGGATTATTCCTGCTCGTAGACGGCGTCTCAATATTAAATTATCTTCGTCGCTGTTCTTCTTCGGTATTGAATTACCATCGATCCTATATAATTCCATGTTTTATCCTCATACTGCAATAAAAGAAATCAAGTTCACCAGCACCTGTGGATAACAGTATATTTGCATTGCAAACTGTTCAAAATTAGGCGTAAAACTATACTTCTATGAAAACAGATCGCTAAACTGAAAGGGTTCGGCCCCCGAGCTCCCCCTTTTTCTGTCCTTAACATATACCAAATCATTACTTAATTATGATTTATACATGCGATATTGTTTGAAAGGTTTATCTGGCGTATGATTGCGAAGAATCCAAAGAGCGAGTACGTTTTAAATTATATGGCTAACTTGCATAGCCAGACCGTGACGTCGTCAATTGTTTCCACCTTTTACATACATGTATCTCATAAATATATAAATTCTATGAAGCGTTACACTCGTTATAGACGTCCATTTTTCTTGTCGATAGCGACCCAGTCCATACAAACGACATTTTTCTGTCATGCCTGTCTCATTTACAGTGTACACACTTAACATCAGTAGCACCAAACAATGCAGTTTATAGCCAAGTCTAGAACAACAACGTCTTTTGACCCAAAAGGTCTTTCCGCGTGAAAGTATCCACCGTTGATATGAAAAACAATATTTTTTCCAGCAGTCATTATAATTGGGCAGGCCAAAAGCAAATTTTTAGTCTACATCCAGTCCTCTTCAAAAATCGGATTGTCAAAAGTGAATTCTTAGTCTACAAGTCTCTTATACGATCACTTCCTAAATGACAGAAAATGTCTTCTTGAGTAGATCTGCTAGTCTACACCCAGCCCTTTTCAGCAGTTGGATTGTCAAGAGTGAACTATTAGTCAGTAGTCGGCAGCCCTAGTCAGCAGTCTGATTGTCAAGAGTGAATTATTTAAGAAATGATGTTTTCATAGGCGTGCTCAATGGTTATTTTACGCACGATTAATAATGTTATAGAAGAGTCTGCATCCAGCCCTCTTCAGTGGTCGGATTTACAAGAGTGAACCATTAGTCTGCATCCAGCCCTAGTGAGTAGTCGTATTGTCAAGATGTAATTATTAGCCTACACTCAGCCCTCGTCAGAAGTTGAATTATCAAGAGCGAACTGATAGTCTATACTCAGCCCTCTTAACGGTTGATGCGTCAAGAGTAGAATATTAGTCTTCACCCAGCTCTCTTCAGCAGGTGCATTGTTAAAAGTGATCTATTAGTCTACATGCAGTCATATTCAGCAATTGGACTGTCTACAGAGAACTATTAATCAAAATGAAGCCTTCTTGGGCAGTTGGACGACCAAGAGTGAACAATTAGTCTACATTTAGCCCTCTTCCGCAGTTGTATGGTCAAGACTGACTTTTACTTCAGTGACGCTTCAGATCATACATAATTTTTATATATTCGTATAGCGTTTCTCCAAACTCCGCGGCGACCTTCTACCCCAAGAGTCCCAATTTTCCTACTTTAACAGTCATGATATACAGAAGGCCAGTGATAGATAAAAATTTATTAATAGCCCTGGAGATCCAGAGCAATAAAGAAGTTATTCTCCATTAATAAGCTCTGCAGCAATAAAGAAGAGCAATAAAGAAATTTTTATCCAATGAATTGCCTTGACGCGGAATTATGACAAATTACAGATTATGGACGCGGAAATTCTTTAAAGGACTACGACTGAATATTGAATGACGAACTAGAAGCATGTAGTTCGTTTATATACGCCAACATTCTAAATGTCCATCAGTCGAATCTAACAAATTACAACCCCCACTATCATGATTCACATAAATGCTTTGAGTGGTGTTTACAGAGTGCACGATAAGTGAGAAATTATTACATGCATCACACAAACACCAGTTTCGATATTCATCAGTCGTTCGTGACATTCACCCGCCCCCGCTACATCCACTAGCCAATCGTTACAATCACTAGTCAATCGTTACATTCACTAGCCGACCGTTATATTCACTAGCTGACCGTTACAATCACTAGCCGATCGTTACATTCACTAGCCGATCGCTACATTTACTAGCAGACCGTTACATTCACTATCCGACAATTTCATTTACTAGCCGACCGTTGCCTATTAAGAGATTTTGTGTCCAAAATCAAAAGATCTTTTTCACACCACACTAATAAAACCAAAATTTAAGCAAGCATAAACTATACAAATACATATAATCAGGAACAAGATACAAACAGCCAAGGTCTTTTTGCGACAAACCATTTTCTCTCCCCTACGATGCATGCCAAATATTTCGCTTTCGTCTTCATATTTCCCCAAAGCGAATTGTTCTCTTCGACGGCTGCTCTCGTATTCATCCTGTTCAGTTTTAGATTGTTATACGATAGACGCTGAATAGTAATACATGAGGCTGTGCAGCTTCAAATATCAGACAAACATAATATCTAATATTATCAGTATACACTATCGCATTACAGCCATCATCTGAATGACATATGATTTGGTTCTCTTCGCTTTACATAATTTGTACGGTCTGCGTTTCTCACTTCATAACTATCCCGAGCCATCGTCATTTTAAACGTTCGTCGCCTGTCATTTGCAATAAATCGCTCTTCCCCGTTTACTGTTCATCTATATTAATGGAGCGTTTCGAAATATTCCATCTGCCGGCTAAGCTACATCGCTCCTGTCTGTTCCAAGCTGTCAATAAAAGCTCATAATTTAGCAATTCATTTTCGTCCAAGCTTGGTTACACTAATGCCGCCCTATTTTTTCTTCACCCGAGTTCACTTCTGATTGCCAAATACGATGCTATCCTCTTGAGGACACCGATCTGTCAAACGAACAGCACATAGACCTACTAATATCACCCAACCTTTCATCCACAGCTTTCCTTCCTCGTGCATACAAATTGACCACATTTACTTGTGAACTCAAGAGAGAAAGAGAAAGAATTGCATTTAACGTCGCATTCAGCAATATTTCGGCTAAATTGCGACGAGCAATATAAAGCTTACCGTCAACAGTCTGTCAACAATCCATCATTAATTTAACATGGATACACGAAACGCATCAAAGAACTGGTAAAAAATAATTTATAACGAAATCCTCTTTCGGATGACCAATACATCTTATACGATCTGCGCTACACAGGCTTTGACATCCAATTCGACATTTAGTAGACATCCGTGGTCCATAAAGAATCTCCGGGTCAGTCATCGGAAAACAAGTTGTCTATGACAGATGCACCAACATTATACCCATTCAGAAATGCAGTGATTGTCTGATTGTTCCTCCAAATACTACTGGCCAATGAAAATACCGGATTTATATTTGAAAATTTGAATTAACCAATCAGGTGTTTGAAAACTGAACTATATCCCCTGATATCCTGGAGTTACTAAAGAATCCCATTCAAGGAGATATAGAAAAACATTATGGATTCGGACGAACGCCAATAAGACTCAGGTCGGGTATCCCGCTATGATTTACCATTATTAACAGAAGGCTAGAGCGAGAGGCGCCTTTTTCTAAAGATTCGCACCTTCAATGTATGTTGAGGGGCATTTGGGAGGCGGCGTGTATACCACCAATCTTTTAATAACCGAATAGCGTGGATTTTTCCGCAGTCCGATTTCAAATTTCTTCGAGCGAACGTGATAACTAGAACTATTATGATGGAAGAACGATTTGTACGCATAAAATTGACACTGAGGAACAATATGAACTGTTCCACTCAAGTTTGAGTGAAATGTACCTGTTCACTCAAACTTGAGTTACTTTTCACTCAACTTGAGTTACTTTTCACTCAACTTGAGTTAAAACCACTCAAGTTCACTCAACTTGAGTGGGATGAATTTCCACTCTTATACTTGAGTGAATGTCACTCAAGTTGAGTGCATTTAACTCAAGTTGAGTGAAAAGTAACTCAAGTTGAGTGAAAATCTCACTCAAGTTTTGAGTGGGATGAATTTCCACTCTTACTTGAGTGAAATGTCACTCAACTTTTTTTAGAGAGTATAATTTACACTGATATATAATGATTGCTTTGGGTTTTGGTCCTACCGAATGCCATAGGTGACACCTGTATTGTTTCTCATACAATTGTTCGCCGAGCTTACCAAACATAATAGAGAACTTTTACATGACAGTTTTACAGTAAAATGGCTTCTATGTTATAAATACCTCTACCGCAATTGTTTGACGCAAATTGGAAGGAAATATCTTAAATACAAAGATAGACACGATGAATGTATAGTCCTATGGTATCGGATATCCGATACAGCTGCTATCCTGAAAGCATTGTGATGTAAAGCGCTCATGAACCGAATCTCCTTTTTTCAGATATCCTAACCCTGTTGTTGCTCTATTTGAATTGCATAGTACGGCACGTACCAAAATAAAAGATTGACTGCTTAAATTGACAGAATGAAACATTTCCTTCCTAGATGTTCTGTCATATCATCATAGCACCGTGCAGACATTCATTCATTTTAACCTAGACTATAGTCCAGCACTTCTCCTAGTCGTTTGTGTTTTGTGATTATGTCTACTTGGTCAACATGTAACGTCTCAAGAAAATTCAGATTGGCAATGTTTTAATTTATAACATCATCATATATGGGTCAGCTTGGTATTATGGCAGCTCTAGATCATGGCCGTTTCATTCCCTTGTAGAAAGAGCGTTCATGAAATTAAATTCTTTTACTGGTTTAAAGAGATAACTACTGACAGTTTTCCAAAATTTCAGCCTCGCGGGATATATATTTATTTCAATGGAGTTAAATTCATAAATGCAAAACGACAAGGTCCCAACTTAAAGAAATTGCTTACAAAGCTAAGCATGAACTAAGTCCCGATCAAGTCTATACAACATCAAAATGCGGTGAGACGTACGATGTAAATGTTGTCTAAATCTCACTATTGGCAGTTCCTATCTCTTTCGGAAAACTAACAAACACTTCAAAATTAAACATAATATGGACTGTAATTCTAGAGATCTTCTGTATGTTATGACTTGTAATGGATGTGGCGCTCCACATGTAGGCCAAACAGGGAAAACAGGTCTGAAATCACGGACTCGCGTTCACCGACAACAAATAGAAACACATAGATTAGGTCATCTCAAAGTGAGTAAACATGTTGCAGATTGTGCTAGCCATCTTGAGATTACATTTTCCATTTTCCCGTTTTTTAAATTTAACACAGACGATGTAAGCATCCGGTTGACAAAGAAAAAAATGTTCATTGAAAAATACGGGGAATCCCTCAATTGCTAATACCGAAAATATATCACTTGATTATTTGATCGATTCAGAGTCACTAAAACATTATTTCAGTATTCGCAGACTGGTTCCAGAAATTGAGTTATCTGCGCATGTCTTCAGGTGCATGGAGACCAAGAACTGTAAAGTACGCATGTCTGAGTACATCGAAACGCGCACACCAACCAACAGTCGTCTCTCTGTAATCATTGTTTTGTATTTGACTATACTTGTTCTGTTATTATGACTTTATGTAACCATGCATCAATAATTGTAAACATGCTGCACTATATAAATTGTATCTAATAGCATGTTAACTTCTAAAAGAGCGAAACCGGTTAGGACAATATAATATTCAGTTTTATACTTATATGGACAATATAATATCCATAATGAAACAGAGTTAATTCATTTATCGTTTCAAATTCTGTCGCGGGATACCAGATTCAAACCACCAGGAATGGACGAAAAATGAAAAACCACATTTTTTTTTCCTTCCAGAATTCTACCATCCACCAATGTTCCCTTATCCACTGGCTTTGTTTAGGTGCCTGAAGCAAGTCGATTTTTTTCGCAAAGTAACTTACCAAAACTATATCTGAATACCAAAAGTAAAATCAAATTCAATATTTTCATATTTTTCTTGCAAAACGGCCATAATACAAATGTCGCTCACTCGTGACCACCCCTAAGTGACTTTTTTCATGTGGGACGTAGGCGTGACCTAAAACAGTTTTTGACCCGAAAAGCCCGCCAAGGGTTCTAAGAATCGGGACTTATCCTCAATCGTCTATGAGCTGTCCAGCTTTTCTCCAAAAACAGTCTATTCTTGCAACTGATGATCACATGACGTGTATTAAACGGAACATATTAGGGTGATGAAATAAGATGCCGGCGTACTGACAAGAAGTCATATGACCCAGCAGGCAATTGTACTGCATATTTCTCAAAATATCACAAGGGCCAAAACTGATTCCTGTGATGATTTGTATCCCAATCGCGCTTTTATTGTAGACGCTCATGTTGACAAATATTTAAGAGTGATGTAATAGCCGCATGTCATACACAGAAAGTGGATTTCGTTGAATCAACGCTTACTCATCATAGCCAAGCACAATCTGTCGAATTTAAGCTCAACAGGAACGCATGACGAATTGAAAGTCATGCTAACTTTGCTAACTAGTCCTAGTCATTTTCAGTTTCACAGTTACTGGTCAGAATTATGTTTACAATCTCCGGTGTCCAGTATTATGTTTCATACTATTATTGCATTTCTGTAACTTCTTTGTAAAGATCATGATATTGCCTTTAATAAAGGACATAATCAATGAGAATGGATTGATTTCTATTCCAGTAGACAGTAATTGTTGACTAATGAAACTTTTGCTTGCCACCCGTTCTCTTTTATCTTGCATCAGTATATAGACTATTGACAGATACCTTATATTCTAACAAACGACTAGAAATTTTATTGAATAAAATCTTTTTCTTACTCTTTTTATTGATAGTCCGGGATGTTAGGGCATAAAAGGGACTGTTTGGTTCAGATTCTTCCAAAAGCACCAAATTTGGCCATATGTCGCCCATACAATACCTTTTCGATTTTTGACGGGCGCCAAGGTAGTCGCCCCCGGGGGCCGCCATATTGGCGAAATTCAATATGGCCACCACTCAGGTTAGAGGTCAATCGTATTTAAAAAAACAAAATGGCTAGAATCATGAATAAGACAACTTTTTAGTGGTTTTCGGTGTCGGGAAATCTGATTCTGATCTTATTTCAACGATTTGAGGTCAAGGTCATTATGGGAGCAAATTCCTCATTTTTAGTGGTTTTTAGTCGAGATATACAAACTACCTCATTTTATCGATTTTCGGGGGTTGAGTAACCCGAATCTGGCCATATTTTGACGATTTGAGGCAATATTGCACGTGAGGCTCACGATAGAGTTCACCTGAACCAGTGATCAACCAGAGGTCAATTATAGGAAACACCAAAAGAGCTAGAACCACAAATAATACCATAGGGCCTTGTGGCATCGGAGAATTAGATTTTGACCTTATTTTGACGATTTGAGGTCACGGTCACCTCATTTGGGAATTAAAGGTCAAAGATCAACAGTTGCTACTAAAAAGAATCGAAACAAGATTATTCAGGAACAAATGTTATAAAAATACTTCGGAGATGACATCTGCTGACAAAATGCTATAACTATGCCGCTACGTGCATTTAAATGTTCAAAATACAATACAAAGACCGCTTTAGCAACACTATACCAATGATTACTTTTACTACCTATGCCTTCTGGCTTGCGCTCTATGATGCCAGCAATAAGTAATACTTGTCATCACCGCCCTTGTTATTAACGCACCCGCCTTCGCATTTGGAGAGGGTCGTGTATCGGACATCGGCACAGTTGCATTTGCACCTTCCCGTGCATGCCTTGAGTCAGCCGCAGTGCATGAGAAAGGCATATGCCATAGAAGTGTCGCTGAGAGTGGTCCATAGCGGTTGCCATGTACTGGTGCAATCTTTGTGCCAGCTCCACTCACTGAAGTCAGGGATTTCCTGCTGGAGTGAAGTGACCTGCCTCCAGTAGAAACTCGCTTGCAGTAGCTCTCGCTGCACATGCTGCAACAGCGCGGCTTGGGAGGTGAGATGTTTTCCAGCGATCTGGTTGCCGTGGTGAAGAGGTGATGCTTGGCCTCATTGACACCGGCTGCACCACGATGAAGCGTTCTATAAGCTCCATATGCACGGACTCGAGAGTGTCAGGATCGTGTGTGAGAGCCACTAGTGTGTCGGTGAGGTCCGATATTCTTGTACAGACTGTCCAGGCGGTCTTTTTGCCACATCCAAGAAACTGTGAAGTCGTCATGCACACCGTTAAGCTGTGAAAGAGGGATAGTGACAAGGACTTTGACGGACCAAGATCGGAACAGATGGTTTGGACTGGAATGCCACAATACTTTTTCCAGTACCCCTAAAATGCCGATGTATGAATGGATCAGCGGCTTCTTAAAAAAATGAGAACAAAAAGGAGCCGTTCTCATTCATCAGCACACAGATCTTCAAGACTGACATGGGCGGAAATCTCCTCCTGTTTACCCGTTTTGAGTCCGTGTTCTTCAACAGGCGTTGTGACCTCACAATACTTCAACCGTGTAACCATTCAGAGGCGGACATCAGGGTCCTCCTGCATCTAGTACATGCCACGGAGCAGGGTCACACAACAGCCTATGTTCGTACGATGGACATCGATGTCCGGTCTTTGGAGACCCTCGGTCTATCGGAACTCTTGGTGGGCTTCGGTATTCGAAAAAATATTGTGACATTCCAGTCCATACCATTTGTTCCGATCTCGGTCCGTCAAACTCCTTGGCACTACCCCTCTTCCACAGCCTTACTGGGTGCGACCCGACTTCACAGTTTCTTGAGAGCGCAAGCCAGAAGATATAGGTATTAATAATCATTGGTATATTGTTGCTAAAGTGGTCTTTGTATTGTATTTCGAACATTTAAATACACACAGCGGCATAGCGGCATAGTTATAGCATTTTGTCAGCAGATGTCATCTTTGAAGTATTTTAATGAAACTTGCTCCTGAATAATCTTCGTTCTATTGTTCTTAGTGGTAACTGTTGATCTTTGACCTTTGACCCCAGAATGGGGTGACCTCAAATCTTCAAAATAAGATCAGAATCGGATTCTCCGAATGCCACAAACCCCTATGGTATTATTTGTGATCTTTTGGTATTTTACCTACAACTGACCTCTGGTTCGGATGACCTCTATCGCGACTCTCAAGTGAAATATTGCCCTGAATCACCAAAATAAGGCCTGATTCGGGTTACTCAACCCCGGAAACCAGTAGAATGAGGCAGTTTATATATCTTGCCCCAAAACCACTGATAATGGCGAATTTGTCCCCAAAATGACCTTTATGGTGAACTTGAAGGGTGACCTTGACCTCAAATCGTTGAAATAAGATCACAATCAGATTCCCCGACCCCCAAGACCACTAAAAGTGCTATTATTCATATTTCTAGCCCTTTTAGTCATTTAACTAAGATTGACCTCTAACCCGGGTGGCGACCATATTGAATTTCGCCAATATGGCGGCCCCAGGGGGCGCCCGTCAAAAATCGAAATAGTATGGTATGGGCGACATATGGGCCAAATTTGGTGCTTTTGAAAGAAAGTGAACCAAAAAATCCCTAACAGCCCTGACTATGATTGCCCATTGCAAGGGTAAAAGCGTTCTGTGTTCGGTGTTTTCACGTATAATATCGTTCTGTTAACGTTCGAAACGCGTTTCATTTTCGTTTCGTTTGCTTCTCAAGCAACGCGTTTATACATCGCAAACGCGTTTGATCATCCGTCGGTTCATTCATCTTTCGTTTCTTTTCGTTTAAGCCCGTTTTGCCAAAGCGTTCGCGAACGGTTTTTATGAACGCGTCCGAAACGCGTTTTAGTGTTGTTGTAGTTGTTGTTAAATAAAGATTACCGTTCATACAGTTGCCTCGTCGCGCGTATATACTGTTTGGTTGGTGTTTTATATTTGTACAACGAATGTCCTCAATCCCACTCCTTCAACCAACAAGGCAACAACCGTAGGCGAAATAAAAACTGCGCAAATATTGGTTCGGGGAGAAGTTCTGCCAATCGCGATCGTAGTAATACACAACGATTCGGCCTTGTCATAATGGATGCTCGACCCAGGCTCGATACCTAGTGAGTGGACCAGAGATGACTTCAGGGTTTTTACCGCAAATTACCGCTCATTAATATGTATTAATTATATTTCATAGCACCGGGAATAATAATAGCGGCTGGGGAAAGCCCCGACGCGATTTGTCATGGTTTAAGCGATTTGAACGGAAGGGAAAACGCGTTCGTAAACGCGTTTCGATCAGAGAAAACGCGTTTGATAAGGAAACGGGTTCTGATAAACGACATATTTATGATATCGTAAGTGATATTGAAAGCGTTTCGTTTCCTGTAATCGTTTGTAACGTGTTTACATTTAGTTCCGTTCGAGTTTCGGTCAAACTAAATGAAAATAAGCGGACATTGAACGCTTTTACCCCTGTAATATGTTTACCCATTCTTGTTCGTGTCCGTCTCTCGGTGAGTAGAACGACAACTATATGATTTTGTTCATTTTTCCCTTCTAAATGAATCGCAAATATAAAATCATTAATTGTTGAAATGTACTGGAAAAGAAGCATTCTTATAAGGCAGGTTACTGAACGTAGTGAAGATTAGATGAACAAATGCTCTTATTTATCTGTATTGTTCGGTAGAAGTAAAGAAAACAGACAAATCGAGTCATCAATTACAAAAAAGAAAGGGTTGCTCTGTTAGAAATTCAACAAGAACCGAAGACAAAGGCAGTTATAAATAACCAGAAGCGCGCTACGCTCAGGAAGAAGACATACAAAATGCAGTTTGGATTTCCATAACTTAAGCATTGATGGAGGACGAGGATACCAGATCTGAAAGGATAACTGGGTCATTCTCACGAAAAGGCGCAATTCGTGTCACTCGCCAATATTTTCATTCCAACCAATCTTACGGCTGGAAAGAATCATATCGTAGGTAGTATTTAATGAGTAGAGTAAGAATAACTCATTGCAAGCGCTGTCCCGATCGATATTTTTCGATAAAATTTGGCCAGAACCCTCAATTTACGGTAAAATAGGCCTGTAACTGGTGGTAGTGACCTTCGTAACATCGCGATAATGTTGCCAGAAAGTGCTTTGTTCTACATTATTTTACCTTCTTAGCAATGAGCTGTAGCTGTTATTTCAATATTTGAATAAATTATTTACATCGGTAGATTATCTTGTAAGAATGGCATAGACAAAGGTCTGTCACTGGTTTTCAGGTCAGTGGTGTTACTGCAGCTGAAAGTGGAGCCAAAAACTGTATGCTCCCATTTGACAACAAGTTTTGCCGCCAGGGGGCTTCCTTTCCAAGCGCGGGAGAACCTGAGATTTCACGGTAAGTATTCCAAGAAAATCTTTTCAATATTTCAGCCGTTTTCAGCGCCAAATTTTGGCGTACGTTTATTACCGGTCAGTGGTGTTACGTCTAAGGATCAGCGTGTAATGGTTCCGGAGATAAAAATAATAACTGGTAATAAAGAAATGTGCGTATAAATTACAAACGCATTGTTTTTGGACCGCCACGACAATATGAGAGGGAGCAGCAATTAATTCCGGTCAAAATGTCAGTGGTGTTACTATCCGAACGGTAACACCACTGACATACACGTAACACCAGTGACAATAATGATGATTTTGCGCCAAATCCCTATACAACACGAATATCTTTTTCTTTCAGATAATACTACGTAAGATTATAGCATGGCTCGCGTCTCAAAAGCAGAGAAACAACGTCTCTATCGACAAAGACGTGACGCAGATGCCGAAAGAAGACGGGCGTATCTAGAGAAAAAAACAAATGAAGTATGAAATGGATAAGCTCGTAGGAAAGAGACAGTCTATTACAGCTATGACACCTCGCCAGCAAAGGCACGTGCGAAGAGGATGGAGAAAAGCGAAGACTGCGAGCCGTGAGCGGATCAAATTCGTTTCAAATCTGCTCTCGCCACCATCATCACCACAAGACATGCCGGTACCGGAGGCAAATATAAACCAATCACGGTGAGATTGTTTGGACCACACTTCATATTCTTCAGTGTATAAAGAGCTTTTCGTCGGATATTTCCTCTACTCCACGTATCCAATTTCATCACATACTGGCTTGTCATAAACCATGGGCATTCTTTGCCGACGAATCTGGAATAATATAGACCCATTCACTCCATTGGCCTACGTATACATCTGCATTTGTTAACTAATATATATAAATTAGTTTTATTTTCAATCAGGAATAATGTAGATTTTATAATCGCTCATGCTCTGTCTTCGGAAACTAGACATATTGGATTTGGAAATGAACTTTTACATGATCTTGTGTCATTTGTAGACGAAGGCGTGGCCGGAAGATGGTTTCCGGGAAAAGGGCCCGAGTTTACAGACAAAACAATCAACTCATTGCAGAACTTGAGAGTGCAAAGAAAGAGTCGCAAAGGTATAAAATGCGATATTTCCGGCTTAGTCGTAAAAACCGCCTAGCAGTAGACACACCTCAAAAAGATAGTCATCGAAGCAGGACTAAAACTCTCCTGCGACACTGGCATGGTGCAACGAAAGTACGGAAAACTTTGACATTTCACTTTGCACTCATCAAAAGTCTCCGCCACCGCTATAAACTAGCTAAGAATCACCGTGACAAACAGAATCTAAAAAGAATCTTAACCGGGAAGATAATCAAGAAATACAAGCTTTTGACAATCGTGCGGAAGGAAGTGGGTCTTAATCGATCGGAGCGTCATTCAGTCATTCCACGTGGACAGGCTGTGACCGACGTACACAACAGAGTGAAAGATTTCTATTTAAGGGATGATGTTAGTCGCGTCGCAGCAGGCAAGAAGAACACAATAACTAGAAGAAAGGTGAAGAAACAAAGGCGCCTGTTAACTGATTGTCTTCAGAATCTTCACTTGAAGTTCCTGTCAGAATCCACGGTGTCGGTATCTTACTCGACCTTTTGCAGGATGCGACCATTTTGGGTTGTAATACCGACAGAGAGAGACAGGGAAACTTGTCTGTGTATTACGCATGAAAATGTGCAGTTCATCGTTGACAGCCTTCATCAAAGGGGTTTAATCAAAACGCGAAATTTAAATGACATCGGTGATGCAATAGTTTGCGATACTCGCTCAGAAAACTGTGCATACGGTACCTGCCAGGTATGTAAGCTTACTGCCTTCCCGTTAGAGAGAACCCCGTCAAACAGTGCCCAGGTGCCGTTTCAACAGTGGGAGCGACAGAAAATACAAAGAAAATCGAAAGACTCAGAAGATTTCGACGAGTCCAGTATTACTGTAAAAACCACCGTTGAAACTACAGAGGACGACCTGGTCGACAGATTTCAATCAAGTCTGGATAAATTGAAGAAACATGTCTTCAATATCCGGTGTCAATATCGGATGTATCGTACAGCTCGAGAGAACTTACAGGCAAACGAGTGCCTCGTACACGTTGATTTCAGTGAAGATTACCAGTGCAGGTATTCGTCAGAAGTTCAGTCCGTCCATTTTGGCGGGTCGCATAAGAGCGCCTCTTTGCCCACAGGCGTTCTATACACTGGCAGTTCACAGGACGCGGTCCCCTTCTGCACAATTTCTGACTCTACTCGCCACGATCCCCCAGCCATATGGGCTCACATGGACCCTGTGCTCGATATGATACGGTACACCAATCCGGAGATTGATACCCTTCATGTATTCAGCGACGGACCAACCAGGCAATACAGGCAAAAGGGGAATTTCCATCTATTGTCTACAGAGCCTTTTGAGAAAGGATTCAAGCAAATCACCTGGAATTTTTTTGAAGCAGGACATGGGAAAGGTGCGCCTGATGGGGTGGGGGCTTCCCTGAAAAGGTCAGCCGATAGACTGTCGCGGCATGGGTGTGATGTCCAGGACCCCTTAACCTTATAATCGGAGTTGATTGGTCCAAATCAGGGCGGTGTGAAGCTATACTACGTGGACAGTTCAGAAATTGACGCCAAATCGGAGGTCCTCAATTCCGCGGGACAACTTTTTCCAGTTAAGGGAACGATGCAGTTACACCAAATTGTTTGTCTCTCACCGAATGAATTGAAGGTTAGATCAGTGAGTTGCTTCTGTAGCAAAGGCAGTGGTAAGTTAGATTGTTCATGTTACCAACTGAGAGAAGTGCGTGTAAAACCTGCCGATTGCGATGTCGACGAGAATTGTGAGCAAAACAATGAATTTAACGAAGCTGTGACCGTCGCACCTACTGTTATTCCAACATTCAGATCGGAGGCAATTAAAGTAGATCATATCGATCAGTGGTGTATCATTGAGTATGATAACAAAGCATTTCCAGGGACAATTGTGGCAGTCGAAGACGGAGACGTCAAAGTAAAATGTATGCACAGTGTAGGAACGAATCGTTTCTTCTGACCAAGTCTTCGTGATGACATAAACTGGTATACCGACGAGCAGATCATCTGCTTTATTCCCGCTCCGTCTTATGCCAGCAGGCGTCATGTAATGATTGATCCGGAGATATGGGCCGAGATCGAAAAAGTATACGTACTGCCTTAGTATGGTGATAAATCGTTCTGATCATTTGTCTGTCACTGACTGGAGACTGAAAAATGGACTTATCCTAAGATCTCGCTGGTTAAATGTTATGACCTATGGTAGGATTCTACTGGTGGACTGTTAAGTCCCCGAAGCCCGCCCTCTGTATACTCTCAGAAATATTCAGGGAATAATCCTGAATAGATCAGGCTGTACATCCACAACTCAATTTCAGGGATTTTACCTGAAATCCAGGGATAATTTCCTGAATTTCAGGAAAATGATCCCTGAATGAGTGGATTTTCCCTGAAATTCAGGCAAATTTAAAACCCTGATTAGTTTGTTCCCGACCCTATTCAGGTACGTAAAATCTCCTAAAATTCAGGTAATTTAGCTTTAAAGTGTAACTGTGGCCATACTGACACTGGGGCTCATATGTGAGCAAATATAATCCCAAGTAAATATATACTTTGAATTAAAAGAAAATGTATCATTTAAGGGAGAAAGGCACATTTTTGACTCAGTCGAGTTTGTCGGCAATTTTCGGGATTTTCCGTCAAGTGACGTCACAAGAGTCACCCATCTTGTCGCCTGGTTTCTGAGCTTGCCACTTCCTTTCGAAGCCGGTAGTATCCAAATTATACCAAACCGATGTGTGGTTTATGGACGTTATAGTACAACAGGAGATGGGGTGTCACACCACTTCTTCCCCCAGAGAAGCTTCAACTCGCCGCCTTTGGATTAATTTCGTCAACAAACACAGAAAGCATTGGTGAGTTGCGTATGCAGCTGCTCCAAACATTTTTCACATGGCTGCTTCCGGGTGTCGGAACTGGAGAAATCGATGGGGTTTTCAAGTAAGTTAAACTTTTAGTTTGACATTATTTGGCCGATATTCAGTATATGAGAGAAATTTGTTGCGAGAACGAATCGGTAGACGTAGAAAACTGAAATGTATAGGCGGTGGCGAAATATGGGGTCTGCCTGACAGTTAGTTCAATCATGAACGTCGCTCGCATAAGACCATACATAAGCCCATGCGAGCGACGTTCATGATTGAACTACCTCACAGTAACATGATCTCGTATACATTTGTTCAAGTCGTCAAGAGTACGTTACGATGCAAGGTAAACCCCTCTAAGATTTTATCTATTTGAGGATTGAAGCATAGCTTGTAATTCGTGTCCCAATTTAGGGTCTACTAGTATAGTGGCTGTGCAGATTGTTTCGTGTTTATCTTGAATAAGCAGGTCAGAGCAAAGGGATATTGAATCTTGAAATTGAAATATATCCTAATTGGGATATTTTGACTGATTTTCATACTAAACCGCAATGGTGAATTTCAGCATCTAAACTACAAACACAAGACAGTACTTCAGAAAACTGCCAATGCGATTGTATAATTTTGCTGACTTTTTCTTGCCAAAAGTATTCTCCATGATATTGCAATTAAGTGCATTATTTTCTCGTCTTGTTGCACTATACTTCCCATCACTCACCACTGTTATATGTCTTAATACGAACAGAATAACTAGCAAAATATGCCAGCTTGAAAATAGGGAAGTATAAAAATATATCCAAAGTGGGATATTTTATCCCAATTGGGATATTTGTCCCAGTTAGTCCTTTTCTTTGACCTGTTGAACCCTCTCGGGCTCAGGCCGTAATTGATTCGATGAGTCAAATTAATGCTTTATTCGATGAAATCGCTGAAAGAATCCATATGATAAGTGTACAAGTTGAAGGAAATTGCCTCCCCTCCCCTTTGCCCATTTGTGATTATTGATGTATATGATCGACTTTCAAGTGATTCTGGCATCCTAGCGGCATTGTTCGATCTAAATACATTTCATAAACATTCCTGCATATTCATAATTTCTATAGAAACGTAGTCCTCAGTCAGATTATTGTACCCGCTATGCGTGTTCTACATTTAGTGAAGAGTTATTTCCCTGCCTTTGGAATCATGTTCCCAAATTATGATATTTTTAGATTTCTTAGGGTGTGAATTCTTAGCATTTTATATATAATTTGGTACTGATCATCATTTGAGATGGAAAACAAGCAATAGATAGATTGATAAACTTTATTGACTGAGGGTAAAACATGGTTAGCAGGACTAATCTTCCCCATGGCCCTCTGGGGTTAATAACTATATACATTGGAAAATAATAGTGTCATGATTTGAAATCGAGTTTCCATGTTTTGAATATTCTGTTTATTATTATTTTTCAGAACGTCATCTGGTATTGTGATGTCCGAAACATGTTTGATATTCGACAAACTTGGTTGATAAATTAGTGTTAGAAGAAACATATTCTATTTCTCCACATGTACCAGACACTGACCCCATTGCTAAGCTGCCGTCTCAGCCCTAATCTGTTTGCTGGTGAGTTTGTCAAGATGATATGCAAATTGTGTTAAAAGTAATCAGGGGATTATTATCTTTTTGTTGTGAATGTCATTGAGTCTTTGCGGACCAAAAATTACTGAAGTCCTCAATTCGCCTCTGCCACCCAGGATACTTAGCACATCCAGCTGCTTATTTTTTGTCCCTCTGTCCGTCCATCACACCCAAGTTCATGTTGTATAAGAGTGTTTCACTTGATGTTCATGACATGAGACTTAGCAGACTTATTGATCATGCTTCATAGTACATGAATTTGAATATTATTCTTTGTCAAATTTGTGCGGTTCTGTGATCAATTTCATTGTACATGTGCCATTATTTAGTGCTCCTGTATGATAAGAGGCTTCTACACATTTAGGCATGCTAAAAATTTAAAGATGTGCACCTCATATGATGAAATATGTTTTTTTCTTCAAATTTTGTATACAAATTCCCAGTTAAACCCTATGCATCATGTTGTATAATCGAGACAGCTATATACTACATATATAGTTTCAGATTTCTTGCATATCCCTCCAATTTAGTATTTGATATTCAACAACCTTATTCAAGAGTGATAACATTCCTGTCACAACAACATGGCACTGCATGTGTACAGGGCATGCATTTACCATAAAACTTTGTTAGACCACCGGGCTCATAGATTTCATCAAACAAAGCTAAAATTATAACATGCCAGTTGGGCGGGTTAGCTAGTTCCAGAGTTAAATTCAGCCAACCAAGTTCCAAATTCACGGGCTACTGGGTTTGTGAGAATTTCGAGCCCTGTGTATATTCATTCAATCCTCACCGATTTTCTGTTATTTCTGATCCTGTTTTTGCTTGGGACATGAATTTATACAGTGTAACCCCGCTACAACGCTGTTATTGGGAGGCCAATTTGAAGCATCTTAGCGATTTTAAACCTTATAAAAGGGTTAAAATAATATGCATCTGTTAATTTGGGGAACATGTCAGCACCCACCTTATATCAGAATCAGTGCTATATCGAGGCACCTTATAGTGAGGCTAGACTGTATTAATACCTTACTGTGACCAATTTTGTTCTGCTTTGTAGGACCCATGATGCTATGGTGGTGGAGTATTGGCAGAAGAAAACCAATATTGGTGCAGTCAAAACTGGTGGATACTCAGTGATGCAACATGTACAATGGTGGACAATCGGTTGTCATACAACATGGCCAATGGCGAGGGCAGTGCTGGTTAATCAGTTGTCATGCAGTGACACCAGTGCTGGACAACCTATTATCATATAACATGCGCAATAGTGAGGGCAGCAGTGGATGATGTCATACAACATGGACATACAACAGGGACAATGGTGAGAGCAGTGCTGGATAAGTTATCATACATTGACAAGCAGTGCTCGACGATCGGTTGTCATACAGCATGGACAATGGTGAGATCAGTGGTGATAATCAGTTATTCAGTGTGGGCGGTAGTGAATATTCAATGGTCAGTGATAACAGTACTGGACAATCGGTTGAAATGTAGAAAATAGTCGAACAATGGTTATCATAAAGTGTGGACAGCCTCAGATGTGAACAATTTAATTGTTTGTCAACACAACATATGGACATTTACAATGATTGACAATCACCTGCGGCTAGTGTGGACATTGTTTGTAGTGATTGACAATCAGTTTTGAACAAATTGGCAGTGAGTGTAATCTGGTCCTCATTTGTCGTGCAGTGTGGTAACAGTGCATGCATGTCAGTGGAATAAGGTTACATTTGTAGTAGTTGGCTATTGTTAATGATAGTGCGTACAATGACAATGTTGATAACCGGTAACTTTCAGAATGATCATTTATCTTTTGTAGGCTTCATTAAACAATTTGTTGTTTAAAGTTGTCTTTCAGTTTCAATTACTTGATTGATCCTACATAATTACTAATACTACTGATGTATGTTGTAACCAGCCATGAGCATCCAAATACATCACCCTGTGCAACTGAGCGGCATGCATGTCAGGTAGGGTATAGTGGGGGGAGGGGGGACGGGGATTGATGTTGGGCGAATTGAGGGTCGCCTTTAGGCCGATGCAATTGTATTTTATACCCGTTGTGCCGACGTTGATCCGTTGCTGATCCAACGCTGGTGTCTCTTCAACCGACGTCAGCGCCATCATTGGGCTGCAGTGCAAAAGGTTGTTGAGCCAAAGTCGGGTGCCGACATTAGCCCGATAAAACTCAACATATTGGGCCAATGTTGGGCCACCCTGCACATGGTGTCTGGGTAATGGGCTCTCTAATATGCGAGTACCATATTATGGAACAGAAAGCTTTTAAAAAATTAGCAAGAGTGACCTTTAACATATCTCCATAATGTATCCACTCGAAAAACAAAACAGTGTCCCGATTTTCGAATCATGTTGACCTTAACCTCAATCGTATGCAACAGAAATGCCCAAATGTATCCATTCAAACACAAATTGTGATTTTAAGCAATTCCTGATTTTGAATTAGCAGTGACCTTGATATTTTGATCTTCACCTAAATTCTTGTACATGACCAATTATCCCCCTTTTGTAGTTGCCCTTAAAATAAAGCTACTCCCTACATAGAAATCTGTTATGGAAGAGTGGAATAGACAATCATTGCCATAACAAAATACATCGATCTGCCATCTTGGCAAACATGTGAAAACGACCCTTATATCCTCCATTTTAGAGAGGCTTTCCTGTCGATCGATGATCTAGTGGTGTGTTGGGGGGTGTCTGTGTTCACTCACTGTAGGAGGAGCATTTCCCCTCGAAGCAATTTGTGATTGGAGGGACCACTATCACAGCAGAATAGTTGAGGGTCCAGGGGCTACCTAGGCCCGGAAGCTTCAGGGGTCTTGCATGGCCATAGACGCGTTCTATTGTATTTCCGAGCACTAAAACAAAGAGATCTTCGCCTGTGTAAACTCTATTTATTTTGCCTGTTTTATTGTTTCTCATCATATTTTTTTTTCAAATATTCGAAGTCAAGCAAATGATGATGTTTGGAAGTATAAATAATTTATAGGTGAAATGTAAAGGTTTTCATATTTCCTTTTCATATTCTTCATGGGCAATTTAATGATTGAAATATCAGCCTAACTACTACATTTGGTTTTATTTGAAGTACCGTATTCTGCCTCCTGGCATGCTTGGTAGCTTTTGAAAGTGCTTCGATGTTGGTATCTCAAGCCATGTCGATTTCAGAGATGAAATCCGCATTGCATATCTGGCCTTGTTTAACGCTGGTTTGTGACATTACATCAGACCACACAGCCTTTCGTCAACGGCTGGTCTGACGTGACATCACAATCAAAGAAAGATACGCGATGATGTTTTGCAAATCTAGGTGTATCAACTTTCAAAAAGATCCTAGCAGACAAGATAATTCAAATAATTCAAGTGAAGTAGATATACTGGTATATCTATCATTATTCAACCTATATTAAATGTGAAACTGAGAATTTAAAAACTTTGCATTTCACCTTTAAATAATAAATAGCGTTTCAATCGAAATACAAGCCCGTCCGTCATTCAATATTCAGCCGTGGTCCATTAAAGAATCTCTGTGTCCATAATCCACATCTTCATTTTATCCAGCCAATTTTTACGTTCCCACTTTGAACCTGCCTTGATTTATCTGACCACCTTCAGTGTTCAAATTCTGAGGTGTACATTTCGCCTATGAATGAGAGACGAACCAATCAGAACGTACACGTCGATTGAGATTAGAGTGACACCATCCTGTATTAGCAGCATCCTTCCTCCTAATATGGTGCCCACTATATAAGTCAGCCAATCAATGACGCTCTTGTGCGACCCATTTCGAATTTCAAATATTTTTGAGGTGAGTGATGTCTCGTGTCCATTCATAAGTTCTTTTTACATTGAAGAGGGCCAGATATATCAAGGGGAGTTCGAAGTGGGAACGTAGAAATTCGCTTGATGAAATGAACACGATAATCCAAAGACCTAATTCATATCACAGCATGAGCACCAAATTCAAGATGAATGTCAATTGTGGCACCATAATGTCGGGTAGATATATTGACTGGTCTTTGATATTAGGGATATTTTCAGGGGTTCAGGAGAATAGTGCTTATTTCTGTTTTGCAGTACATCTAATAGTGTGTAGCTAAATAATATATAGCCCTCACGAGTACGAGGGCTATAGGTCGATCGACCCCAGTCACCTCCAGCGAGGGTTTTAGATAATTTTATTACGAATCACCCACCTCTGAAACTGACGTACATCTAATCTCTATCCCCTCCTGCGCACTATTTTAAAATCTTGCGCACTATTGTAAAATAGTAACGCATATATCTCCGTCTGAATTTTCCAGTCGACAACTTCCACTTTATACGCACCATGTTCAATTGCAAACGGCCCACCGTGACGTCACCAACATGGCACGTAGAGAGTTGAAGTTTTCGACTGGGAAATTCAGACGGCGATATACGTCACTATTTCACAATAGTGTGCAAGATTTTAAAATAGTGCGCAGGAGGGGATAGAGATTAGATGTACTGCAGTTTCAGAGGTGGGCGATTCGTAATAAAATTATCTAAAACCCTCGCTGGAGGTGACTGGGGCCGACCTATAGCCCTCATACTTGTGAGGACTATATATTATTTAGCTAATAGTATGAACATAAAATCAATAAGTAATCCGTCTGCAAGGGCCTTAGAACTGAAACTTAGCAAACAGGTGACACAACTCGAGAAACAAATGCAAGGAAGATTTATTCATAAATACTGGAAATAATACAACGAAATTCTGAAAATTGAATGCAGTCGAGTATGTCGGCCTGAAACCACGAATTACGCGTCGTCAACAACAACAACAACACGCTGTAAACAACAAAATCCGGAAAACGGCCACGTTCTCAATCTTGAGGAAATCCTGGTCCAGAGATCATTGTATTTGAGAGCATACTCTGGTAACATAAATAGTAGTAGTGAAACAATGAACCAGCGCATTCACTAATATAATTTGTCAAATACAATCAACACCAACCATGCAGTTCAACAGTTCATCTTGGCAACGGTTGGCAGTGACAAATTTATTATGTACCCGTCCGTGTCGGTCAATTGGGTATCATCACCCCGATCATCTTCTTCCACTTCCATGGCATCGTTCCCGTCATCCGAATCTAGTGGCTCAAATCGATACGGCTGTATTCCAGCAGAACCTGCGGCGTCATCATTTTATGATTTATGCTGCTTGTCGCCATTTTGCGAGTGCGAGCAAGGGTTTCCCCGAAGCGTGACTCTTGTGACGTCATCGCCTAAGGAACGATCCATAGGGATTCCCCTTGGCCAGTCGGCAAATAATGACTTCCAGCTAATTTAACGAAGTCGCGGCAACGAGATGACAATTTAAAATCTTTTTAAAGAAATAATATATACTTCTTCTGTAATTTCGCGTATTGTGCCCAAATCTCCTCACTTACACTTTAATTCATGGATGATATACCTGAATTTCAGGAAATTATTCCTGAATTTCAGGTAAAATCCCTGAAATTGAGTTGTGGATGTGCAGCCTGATCTATTCAGGATTATTCCCTGAATATTTCTGAGAGTATACATGTAACTTGACAAATATATGTTGGTTTATTGTTTCGGTGGGAAATTTAAGCTGTACGACGTCGGGTCTTATAGGTTAGATTTCCTAGCTGATCTGTCATCACAGCTCCCGAGCTCTTGTTTATCGCCCCAATTTATTGATGTTCTGGTTTCTCTGAAGTTTAGATTCTAAAATTGTTGGTATGTTGAGAATGTTGATACTTTGTGTTGCATTTTTGTTGGACAATATTCAAAGAAGAAGAAGCAGTTCTATCAGAAGATTTGTCATGTCCGTATTTTGCCGCTAAATAGCCCTCAAATGTAACTCCAAGTTTGCGTCTATGAATAAATCGGTCAGTGGTGTTACGCGAGGTCAGTGGTGTTACCGGGTTGTCATTGGTGTTACGGATGCGAGAACTATCCAGAAATTCATAAGCGGTTGACTAAATTGTCCCGTTTTTTGTCAAAGAAACAAACTCAATTAGTAGAAGGTCATCATTAAGAATTAATAAGTTTATTATATAGAAGCTGCAATAATGGCTGGATTACATACGGTCCAATTGGCTTTTTTCTTTCAGCTAGGTAGCATAACTAGGATATTCACAACAAACTTGTTTTCTGAACATTAATATTTATTCATCATTAGTCATAGTTACACACAGTTTACTGCGCAGTATGTATGTATCCCTCCATTTCTTTCCTCGTAATGCCCAACCTACTGGCCATTCGTGTGTAACACCAATGACATGATGGCGACAAACCCAACATAAAAATGTTATGAAAATTGTATTGTTCGGAATGTTTGCATTGATTGTACGAGTTTTAAACAGTTTTGTCAATAAAGGTTTTCTTGACATCGAATTCAGTGGTCAGTGGTTTCCTTGATTTTCAGATATTTCTCCAAGTGAAAATGTGCCTTTCCGTGAGAATGACCCAACTACGGGGCGACTATTGCTCGGAATGTTGGTCGCAAAGGGCAAGAAATACGCGGAAATATATATTTGTTTCTTTCTGTGGCCGACAGTGCGAAATACATCTGTCTTTTACTCGCACTATCCCCTTACTCGTCTGCTGAGGCAGATGATTTTTATAGCTGAATCGAATACATAGATATTTAGATGTTTCTCGCCACGCCATACGATTTTCCCAAATATAACGTGATGAAGGAATTGAACTTTTCATTTCCAAATATTCGACCAGACAGAGCCCTGTTTAATTTATATCTAGTTTTTTTTTGTTAACAAAGCTCAAGCGTATCGAAGATGAACTGTACATGCAGTTGCCATTTCTAAGTCAAGATTATCGACCGTATAGGCACACTGTTGGATAATGTATCATATCACATAGGAACGGACATTTGTTTATCCAGCTCTTGAATCGACGTTGTATTGGGTTTCTCGGTTCAGCGAGTAGTAAATGATCTACACTTCGAGAACCCAGAATGGATGTTATATGACCATGATACGCTCCGCAACTCAATCGATGATATAGTATACAGGATATTTGGAGAACTGTTCAACGGTTTCAGGGATCCTAACAAGACGTCAGGATGTTTCACTATCGTCTTATTCTGGTCATTTCAAGCCATCTTTTACTCAGTTGAATTTCCAGTTGATACAGGATATTTGGAGAACTGTTCAACGGTTTCAGCGATCCTAACAAGACGTCAGGATGTATCATTATCGTCTTATTCTGGTCATTTCAAGCCATCTTTTACTCAGTTGAATTTTCAAGTTGTACTCTATAATAAATCAAACATTGATTTTTATCTGAAGGTGTTGCTTTGCGGTTCACACGCAAAAATGTCTATGTTAAAGCCCCTAAACATCAGCCTTATGTTGAAGTACTACTTGAAATAAGCCCATATCCGAAAAATTGATATTTTGACCATGTTTTTTTCATGTGAATCAGTTTCGTATGAATGTGGGCATATACGGATTTGAAGGAAACTACAGACGGCCCTAACGTCACATAATATTTGGACCTATATCTCTATAAAAATGAAGCTGACCTTCTCTCTCGTCGAATTTACGACAAAAGAGAGGACTACAATTTCAACATGGTAAACTATCCCTATCCGGACAGAGGGATCAGCATATGGCGCAAACATATCTGGTCTAATATTATTTGCTAGATACTTTGTCAAATGTGACGATTCTAATCAACCTCACAAAACATAATTTATTGCAGTAACTTATAAAACAGGGCTATATCACCAAGCGCCTTCACTGAAGTTTTCAATGAACTCCTGTATTTCAAGATCCTCATAGCGTTCATATGAACATGCACAATCAAAGCGTGGCCGAGATACATCATACTCTAGATAATGCACTTGTCAATTGGGGATAGTGGGGACATGGTGGGGCTAAAACTGAATAAGGCGTGGGAAAAATCCCACGGGATGTGGGGGTAAGGAAATTCTGTATGGGCAAATATGGAATAGCGTCCTTTTTCACTATGTTGAAGTTCCTGCACAAAAAAACAACATTGAACAAGGTGCATTCATTTTGCGTTTCGTGCCGAGTAGAGTTGATAGCGATCCGATTATCATTATTTAGAATCTTATATCACAAATTAATCGATAAACTAGATCAAAGTATTTTAACAACAGCCCCATGTCATATGGCTAGAACTCGAGCAACAACAGCAGTCCCACGTCGTACGACGGGACTAGGTGGGGCTATGGTCAATGGAAAATGCCACACAGGGTGAGGATATGTTGGTGGCAAGAAATTGTAAAATTTGACAATATCCCCACCATCCCCGGGGGTGGGTTGTGGATCCAACTGACAAGTGCATAGCGACCTTACAACGAAAATGACATGTATAAGAATACTGATCAGCGATACGGATTTGATATTTTTGGAACCTCGTGATGTATTGCCGGCATCATTGAAAACGATTGACCGCTTCTCTCTTGAAGGAAACCAGCCTAGTTTTATGTATACTATAATTTATTTTTTTAATTTGATGCTAATGCTATTATATGAATTCGGTCTTCGGATTATGGACGTGGAAATTCTTTAATGGACGACGGTTGAATATTGAATGTCGGACTAGACGCTGGTATAATCACTGGGATTCTAGGGTTCAGTCAAGAATGTTCACTCAACATCCTATCTTAGTGAACATTGCTTATATTTTTACCGAATGTTTTACAGAATGAAATTAGCCACAATAATTGGACCCTGAACCACTCCGATTTCTGGCAATAAATATTAGTGCCAAAAGCGCATGTTAAAAGATGGCAAAAACTCGAATCCAAAGTTTAGTTAGGCTGAAAATGAAGTCTAAATTTGAGGGGTTTTTTTTGTCAGGTAACTGAAATTTTTGCTATTGTCGACAGTTTTGACCGATATACCAATTTCACTATTCATTCTCAATTGATATGAATACATGTCGATTTTGTGGGATATTTTATTTTATTTCCGGTGAACCAAAATGTAAAACGAAACCCCTTAACTTGACTGATCATTTAAACATCGTAAAGATATCCTCTGGTGTTTATACGACTCCGAATAGCACACAATCTATGAAACACTGCATCAAATAGGAGCGTCATGTCTGACATCGAGTAGCCAGCTATCGTAAAGAATTTCCGTATCCATATCGAAAATATTCAAATCTGGCTAACACATCGAATAATGCTACCTCGAATAATGTTGGGCACATGAAGAATCCTTAGACAGAATTTCCATGCGTCTATATCAGAGGTGCCGATTACTCCCACTAAAATACCAAATTGAAGACCTTCGTATGGAACATCCGTTTAACAAATTCCCCGCCGGTGAAAACATTGCGTCCACAGCGGTATGGTAAAATCATTTATCTCTCAAAATAGGTATGACTGAAACATTTACATATTTCCTTGTTTATTTTACGGTGGATTCTATGGCGTAGCCTTGGTTTCTCAGCTGCACTTGTATTGCGATTGTTCAAGTGGAAATTATAACCGTGACACTCTAGAACGTTTATATAAATGTTCCTCGCGTTAATTACAATGCCCTTGGAACTTGCAGCAACAACGATGCTCCATCTCACTCAGCGGAAGTACGGCCGGAAACAGCGCCTTGTCCCATCGCCGTCAAATAATAGTCTTGTAGATAGAACTGGTAGCAGAATACCATCGTAGTTTGCAATATCTTTGGCGCTACATTTTGTAACTCGTGTCTAATTTCGTTCAACACAGCGCAAGGGTGATACAAGATCCTATCTCAATACTTGGCGTTCATATAAACACCCACAATCAAATAATGGCTGATATACATGGCTATTATCAATCTATTACCAAGAAAATGACTTGGAAATTAATTGGATTGAAATGGATTGTTCAGTGGATTTGACGATATAAATAGCATGTCTTGTCAGCAACATTGGGAATTCTAGTCAGATTTCGTGATGCCATGAACTAGCTTCTGTTTGTTTTTGTTGTTTTTTCTTTCGTTTTTTTTCAGTTCTGTTTCATGCGTTTTTGCATTTGTACCGGTATCGTGTCTTGCGATCGTACAATTAGGAAACTGAATTTTCTTTATGGACAACTCAGCGATTCACGTGACTGGTAAACAAATAACGAATTTGCTTAGCCAATGTGAATAGCTGGTGGTGAAAGCTGGAACATTGATATAAAAAACTCCATAAAATAAGAAGATAAGAAGGCATGGCAACCAACTTCTAGAGTGATATCGAACCCAATTGATGACAGCAAAATGATTTATACTTGTGTGACCAGTTTCAACCTTCTTGCTTCCAGCTAGCACGTCTGATCATTAACAATCTAGTATGTTAAACATAAGGTACTGTGGAGTTCGGCACAAATCATGAATCTTCAGAGATAACATATGGTAATTCCTTAACATGCTTAGATGTTAATCAGTGGACAAACATTACCTGGATGATTGAAGCCAATTTCGCAGCTCATATTCAGTAGTTTTAAGAGCCACGTCATGTAAACGTGTATTGAGCGATAATCTCGATTTACAAACAAGGGTCATTAACATGTTGAACTCCAGGGATTTTACAGACGGAATCTCCGTTACCTAATTCACATCTGGCTGGTTTCTAACAAAAAGGCCAGTGTAGCGAAGTGACTCTTCATTATCTAAGAACCTGTTGATGTCTGGATGAAGACTCTAGACGCAATCGATCTCACAGTGCACACTCTAGGCAGCGTTACTGGCAGAGAAAAGCAATAGATAGGTCCAATATCTTGTTCAGATTTGTATCAGTAGTACTGAGCAAAGATCTACGTTAGATCACTCAAATCCCCAGGCTTATGAGCCCAGCGTTCAGAAAAAAAATACGAGGATAGACGACCATGTAGGTAGGCTCCCTCACCCCTGTATTCTATGAGCCAACAATACGTTCACCTCCCTCGTTGTGGTATTAAAATCACTTTGTGAAATGGGGTATAGATAGAAAAGCATCATGTGAATAGTTATAAATACTTCAAACTAGGCATATTTGGTATTTTTTGATAGGTTATATGATGCAATATCATGCACTAAATGACAGTAACACTGTTATAGATGTTTTAGTCGATGATGACGTCATCATGACGTCATAATGTGACATTGTTCAAAATGACATTTTCGCCCTCCTATGAACTTTATGACTAATATCATATCACATTATTTCTACTCCAATCACCTAGAAAAGTATTGAGCATACATTACTGATGATAAGAGATCATTTCTTATCTTCATGAAAAGATATTTAGGGCTGTCAGAATAATGTAACGTGGTCGAATTTCTAGTCATTAGAACACAATTTTTGATATGTGAATAGTTAAATTAATTGAAGCTACGGCATATTTGGTATTTTTTGGAAAGTTTATATAATGTGCTAAATGACTATATCACATTTAAACATGTTCGAAGCGATTATCGATGTTATAACGACGTCATGAAAACATAATAATGTAGCAACATTGTTAAAACGGACATTTTCGCCTTCCTGATGACCAATATCATGAATAATCACAAATGTTCAGCTCAAATCAACTAGAAATGTATTCACCATGCAATACTGATGATTGGAGATGATTTTCCGTCATCAAGAAGACCAGCTTAGGGGTTGTCAGCATAATGTATTTTGATCGAATTTCCAAGCACTAATACAATTCTGGGATGGGGATATAGATAGAAAAACAACATGTGAATAGTCATTTGTTTTCAAAATATGGTATATATGATACATTTGGAAAGGCTATATAATGTAATAAAGGAATATGTGATATTTAAATATGTTTGAGACGATTATGACGGAATGATGTCATAGTATGTCAACATTGCTCAAAATGATATATTCGTCTTTCGCTGAATTCCATGATTATTAAGTTCGGCGTATTTGACGTTGGGCACACCGGTTCTCGTCAGATCAACGAAGTTAAGCAACGTTGAGCTCGGTCAATACTTGGATGGGTGACCGGGTGTTGTACATATCTCCGATCATTAATAATGTATTACAAGCGTCTAGTCCGTCATTCAATATTCAGCCGTTGTCCATTAAAGAATTTCCGTGTCCATAATCCAAAGACCCAATTCACATAATAGCATTAGCACCAAATACATTTCCAGGTGACTGAGCAAAAATAATGTGATTATTTACGATATTGATCATACAGTTTAAAATGTCATCTTCAACAGTATTGTCACGTTATGACGTAATTATGTCGTCATAGCGTAATTATGTCGTCATAATCGCCTACAACATTGTAAAATATTTTATAGTCATTTTTACAAGAATGCCAAATATGCCATAGATTGAAGTATTATTCAATTCTATCTATACCCCATTTGAGAAATTGATTTCATATCACAATGCCAGTGTTTCAAAGTTCCATCAGTCCTAAACACCCCCATGGCCAGAGTTAAAACAGGCGATTTTCAACTTGGCATATAATAGGCTTTCCGAAAAACGTAGTTGACAAATTTCCCCAGGAAGGGGAGATGACACTTTTGTTGGCTCACGGCCTATGGAACGATCTCCATTTATCGTTTATCCTTCAATCGCGAATTTTCTTTGGTTTTCTCGAAGAAATCCCGATCCTATCGGGAATTCATCGAGAGAATGTCGAGAAAATAAAATGGAAAAACCCAAATCGTTTTCAAAATTCTCGATTGATTTTCTCGATATCGGTTTTTATTCGTTCTTTTTGACCCATCGAGAATCAGTCGGTTTTATACGATCGAGAGAATGTCGAGAAATTTTGGTCGAGAAAGCGTCGAGAGAATATCGCGAAACCATCGGGAGGCGAATGAATACAATGACGTCATTATCAGGCTAACACCTGTTTACACCGCTGTGCGTGATTGCGCTGTAAAGTATAGGTCAGAATAAAACTGAACTATTGCCGGCGCTTTAGAATGAAAAACTAACGTATTTTGTCCGTTGTTATTTATAAGAACCAAGTAGGAGATGAATATAGTTAGTATTAGTCTTATTTTGCCAAATTATTCAACGTAAACAGATCAGTTCGGATTAGCTTGAAGTTGAACATCCGACTTCCCCGTACGACCCATAGCAGTATTTACGGTAATTTAAACCACATGTTATCGCTGGCAGTTTATATTTAACATTTATAGGAAATGGTCAGCAATGAAATCATGTTTAAATATGTAAGTTACAACAGTAAGTCATGTAGAAAGGACAAAGCGAGTTAAGTATACAGTGGAAATTTAATTTTGCGGACAATAAGTGATTAATATCCGAATTTTTCTGATCTTCCGCGAAAGAATAATGCGAATTTCATACACATCATGGGGAATAAACACATGCCGTTACATGATATTTGACGACGGAAGGACTGGTCTATGGTTCAACGAACAATTTACGGCATTTGCTCGACAACACTGACAAAAATGACCAACCTCAATAACTTAAATGCTCTTATAAAATCTTATATGTTTGTATTGTATTGCTATTAGCCCTCGGGCATGAATATGCAAATAAAATGTATCTATCTAAATGAAAAAAAAATTGAGTAAATTGTGTGATTTAAAAAAAAATCTTTTTCTTGAATGAACATAAATGGTATTATATAACACGAAAAGCTATTTTATAATCTTTCTTTTTCATGAGTATACAATATGAAGTCAGTGTTTAGTGGGGTATATTTCTCGATATTTTCAAATACCGGTATTAAGATAAAAATGCCACTCTACCTGGGGATGGACAATGCAATTCCCTGAAAGTTCGTAAATACAACCTCAGAATGTACTTATACAAAATTGTATCCGTCGTCATTCTTTATTCTCCCGTAGGCATATACTTACTTGCTAATACATAGAGGGAAGCTGCATGGGTACTGGACTGACAGTTTCCGTTGTCATGTGTTGTTGTTGTTGTTGTCGTCGTCGTCGTCCAAATAGCGATTTCTCTTTCTTCTTCAATCACAGTTATCGTGTAGGCTATCAATGTAAACTGAATTGCCTGATTGACTCCTTCCTACACAACTACTTCAAGGATTTCACATACAAACACAACTTGGCTGGTTGGGACACAATAATTATAAACTGTACTGTAACGTTCTCGCTAAACTGACGACTTGACAAAAGATTCCCGCGGCTGAACGATGTAGCCTGGTTCCCTAGCTTACTTGTACAGGTAAGCAATGTGATAGTAAGTTAGGGTACCAGATTAGGCGAAGTCAATAGCGGCACTACTTCCATCGGTTTTTAATCGTTTTTTTTTTGTCCAATTGGAAAATTCTCGAAGGTTTCTCGACAGATTCTCGATATCGTTTTTCATTCGAGAAATTTCTCTCGAATAAAAACCGATCAAAATAACCAAAGAAAACCGACTTCGCGAATCTTTCGAGTTTTCTGAAAAAAATTCTCCATTCCCTCTCACCTTTGAAAATCTCGATATCGAGAAAAAAATACAGATTTTTCGACGAAAAACCGAACGATTTTTGGAGACGGCATCGTCGATCTGTTGATCTCCAAGAATTCTATCGACAGAATCTCCCTTACCCAATTTTTCCCTGACTCGTTTCTAACAAAATGACCAATATAGTGAGTGGTCATCGTCTACAAACCTCACATATCGGTGCGAAGAATCTAGTCACAATCGATCCTACGATATACACTATAGGAATCGCTAATCACAGAGAGAAAAAAAGTGTTTATCCTTAACTGTGATTAATGATCTGATGATTTTAATCAACGTCACAAAACATTGTTGCAGAAACTTATAAAACAGGGCTATTCCACCAAGCGCCTCCACTCAAAGTTTCTCAAATTTGGCGATACATATCGCATGCTGATAGCAAAATACGAACGTAGCGTGCAAGATCTATGGCGCTACGTTTCGTAACTTGTGTCTAATTCCGCTTAACCCGGGGCTAGGGGCCGTATGAACCCATGTACTTCAAGATCCTCATGGTACTCATATGAACAGCACAATCAAAGCGTGACTGAGATACATCTTTTTTAGATGACGACTCTATAACGAATATTATGGATTAAGAATACTGATCAGCGATACGGATTTGATATTTCTGGAACATCATGATGTTTTGCCGGCATCATTGAAAACTGTTGACCGCTTATCTCTTGCAGGAAACAAGCCTATGTTTATGTATACTATGATTGTCTTTTTGAATTTGGTGCTAATATTGTTATGTGGAAAATGGAATAGGTCTTTGGATTATGGACGCGGATATTCTCTAATGGACGACGGCTGGATTATGAATGACGGACTAGACGCTTGTAATTCGAATTTGTACATCTCGGAGCCCAGCAAATCGATCATTCAAATCAGTATAACATATGACCATAGAAAGGCACCACTTTGCCTCTACTGGTTAGTACTCGCAATATAGCGCAAAGTTATTAAGTAGAAGGGAAGGACGGGTATGAAACCCATGACATCTACTGACCGTCTCTGGCAGCATTCACTGTGTATGTTTTGATGAAGTCGACCGAAACCGTCATGAAAGAATTCACAGAGAATACTCACATATTAGTAGGTAGAATTGTCTATATGGCGGAACTTCGCGAATTTTGAATGCATTATTAGAGATATTCACTGTCGTGGCTTGGAGCTGACCAAAGTTATCATATTTCCTGATATCGACACATATTCAAGCGACTCACTTCATTAGGACTTTTGAGTAGTGGGATACAAGAGGTTTTCCATGTTCAGCAATTTACATTTTGAATATATTAAACAAGATTTATTTGGCTAAAATAAATTTGCCTTGAATAATCAAGCCAATTATTCATCACAATCGTCAGATCAGATATACAGTAATTTATTTGAGCGATTGAATTCATAATCACACACGCCTATGAATCAACTCCACGCACCCACCTATGTTCCTGGTTCGTCCATCTATTTCCCTTTTCTCGGAGCCAATTCCGCGTATATCCAGGCGCCCGCCTCATCCATTCCTTGCGCTCGTGAAGTATTCCACGGCCGCGGACGATGTTCCGTAGACTCACACGATTTCTTCCCCTAAGTCAGTATATTGGTAAAAATTTATCCAAGCACACAGAACTTTGTATGCGGGTGTGAAATACTTTGTGAGCGCAAGGAATGGATGGGGCGAGCGCCAGGATTTCTGTTTCGCATGTACACGGAATTGGTCCCGAGGAACGGGAAACAGATAGAAGAAAAAGGAAGAGAGATGGGTGCGTGAAATTGTTTCCTATTCCTGATACATAACCACATTCACATGTAATATCATGATGTAGTGAAACTTTTTAATAAAATGAACATTTTAATATTCTGGCAGCAAAATAAAATTATACTTATATCAAAACAATCTGGTTGAACTGTATTCTAGGTTTAGGTATGGACTACCAAAAAGTCATTAAAGATTTCTTGCCATTTTTTTACTTTTGTCATTTTCTTCGCTACAGTCAATCCATACAATAATAGAATATAATAATTTGATGTGAAATAAAATAGCTTTACACAATGAAAAGAAGGAAAACGTTATTTTGCAGTTACACCACATAGTCGCCAGGTTTCATTTACCCAAAATGGCCGCAATATGATATGCTATGAAGTTCTGTAGATTCAGCTCTCAATTAGAGGTAAGGAGTCAGAACAATTCAAACAATTGGCAACATAGGTTCAGTCCAACATGATCACCTTCTCGGTTCAAATCAATAACTTGCGACTCGCGTTTTTGTGCTCGACATATCTTACAACTTATTGAATGGGTTTGATGCTCCCCGAGAACTTTCGATCGAGTCTCCAACTGACTGATATTAGTTTTCCTAATATTCACTGAAGTCTAACGGAAGGATATATATATCGCAAACACTTCGCGCCAACATCATTTACAGGGCGTTTCAATAGTTCACAACGGCACACAATCGCGTGCGTTGTATAACATAAGTACAGCAACTCGGGTGCATAGCTGCCTTGCTACCTTTGAGTATATTGTTACTGTATCGTTAATAAATCGCCAGAATTCGCAAATACTTCTCTTATTTGAGGCGCATAATACGGGCCTCATGTTACCTCGATGACCTGTAGATTTACCGGTGGGCCTGTCGAAATTTATTACTAAAATATGCCAATTGGTGAGTTTCAGCGCCTCCTCCCTTCGATCGAAAATGTAAACATTAAAGTTAGACCTGCACAAACTAGGTAGTGTTGCGTGTGGGACCATCACATTTGAAGTTAATTAGTTACTGAGGAAATCTGATGGATGAGCAGTAAGGAAGCGTTTCCGTGAATCGTATTATCTTATATCGCGATTTGCTTCTACTTTTCATCGTTGAAAACATATTAATCGTGAATCAGGTCGAGGTTTGCTCCCTATTCTCGAAGGTGTGGGGGAAAGTTTCTGTCTTGTCATTCAATTTTCTTGCTTGGAGTTTGGTCCATAACAATCCAGTATCATAAAGATAACGAACTGCAGAAAAACAAGCAATTTTGGTATAGCAAGTTCAGCAAAAATTATGAATCGTCAGAGATGGTAATTTCATAAGATATTTAGATGTTGTTGGGCAAGCACACATTCACCTGGATGATGGACGCCAATATCGCAGCTCATGTTCAGTTATTTTTAGGGCCCATTCATTTAAACGTGTATTGAGCGGTAATTTCACTTTACAAGCAAGGATCTCTAGGGATTCTGCCCACAGAATCTCCCCTAATTTACGTCTCACTTGTTTCTAACAAAAAAAGTCAATGTAGCGAAAATGAGCAGTGAATGTTCGTCGTCTACGATCGTCGGGATGAAGGATCTAGACGCAATCGATCTCGCTATGTACACACATGGAGCTGTTAATCACACAGGAAGGCAATCGATATGGCCAATATCGTTCTGATAAAAAAATATAACGTGTCATTCAGATTTTTATCCTTAGTGGTGACCAATAATCTATTTTAGGTTGCGTAAATTCGCACGATTAGAAGCCCAGCAAATCCGTCTGGAAATTTAGGAAGTCCTAAGATATTGATCAGTAATATGGATGTAGGGTTGAAACTATATGGCATATAGTTGCGTTGGGAATCTGTTGCAGTCTTGTCTTGTCGACAAAATAATAAATAGCGTCTCAAGTCACCGTGTTACGAGTTCCAGTAGAGGGTTACAAGATGTTTATGATGATCGACAATTTACATTCGAATGAAATCGAGCGTTATTCGGTCTAAATATGAGCAATTAAGACCAATCGTAAAGTCGATTTACATAGAGAAAACAAGGATTTTAATTAACTAATGGTCTCAGGTAAACTATACAATACAAACGTCCGACCTGACAGTAAATACCTGCTGATCATAACGTACATAAGCCTTCATACTCATGCATAGCCTTAATCATATGGACCTCATGAGAACAGTCTCAGATTTAAGGCCTCGTCCGGAATTAAGTTCTGTGTCTATGTCCGCTAGAAATTTCACATAACGTTCAAACGAAGAGTTCGACTAAGACACATGGGCCTTTCCACAGGCCTCGGTCGAATCCTAGGCCCGTTCATAAAATTTTGCGGAATTTGCCGAAAGTGGGCAAATTTTGTTCAAGGCCAGGATCGGTCGAAGAGTTTGAAACGCAGCCAAAAACCAGAATAACATAAGTTCATTCGATTTATCCCTCCGTTTCATACATTTCACCATAAAGAATTTTTGGTTCTGACTTGCCTTGATCACTAAAATTGATATTTTTCATCGATTTGGATTTGAGCTCCATCGTTCATTAATTTGGGGTCAGGTCCAATTAATCGAGGTACTTTCTCGATGCTTGCGAGATCGACCGAGAAATTTTTCGGCTGAAACCGGGAGGGCAGAATCTGGAGATGTGATGAAGTGTTCTGCGTTCCTCCCGGTTCTATCTGGAAAGGAAGGTCCCGGTTTTCGACGCGGATATGAACTTAATTGATAGGTAATTTCGAAGTGTTCCGGTATAGTATTGTTTTCGTGAGTTTGACACAGTTTCCAAACTCCTGAGGCGATCATATTATTGTACTGGTGCTAAATATTTGGGCCTCGGCCAGTATACGCATATCGCGTCCCAAACGAGGATCCCGACAACGAAAATAACTGAGAAAATGATTAGAAACAATGATTTGTTAAAGTGTTATTAAACGTTTAGTTTCAGTATGCATGTCATGTTTCGATAAACCCAACTGAAACAATCGTTCCTTTTACCATTTATGAATATATCATGGAATGCTCTTTCATCTTTTGAATACAGATTACATTATGCCGGCAAGACATCATGATGTTCCAAAAATATCAAATCCGTATCGCTGATCAGTATTCTTAATCCATAATATTCGTTGTAAAGTCGTCATCTAAAGAATGATGTATCTCAGTCACGCTTTGATTGTGACTGTTCATATGAGTACCATGTGGATATTGGAAGTACATGGGTTCATACGGCCCCTAGACCCGGGTTAAGCAGAGTTAGACACAAGTTACGAAACGTAGCGCCATAGATCTTGCACGTTACTATACCGGACTATTTTTTTAAATAAGCATCCCAGATTTAATTATAGATGCAATTTCTCTGCAAAACGCATTTCCTGCCAATTTGAGGCTAAATTAAAAATAAGATCTTTGCATGTGATAAAAACACCTATGAAATTGTACACCCTTAACTACAAAGCCGTTTCGTCAAATGGATCGTATGGCGTTTATCTTGTAACTTTATAAATTAGCTTATGGGTGATATAAACTCTCGTAGTGCAGGGATAAATTCAACCAAAGAAGTAAAATATGGCTTTAAATAACAGAACATGTATACACATTGTCCATAAATAATGTGAATCGGGGCCTTGTGAAAGACGACGGATCCATTACTGACCGTTTGGAGTCTGGGAATAACAAGTTAATTTGACTTATCATTCAACGTGCATAGGATGTTGTCGAATAACCACTGATATGATTGTAGTAAGAAGTTAAGAGACAAGAACATAGGATGTGCATTGTTGTCAATATTGTTGTTCAATATGTTTCAACTAGTGATAATGCTGTCAAAGTCTTTGTCTTTCCGTAAATACCACATATTATATGGTTTTCAACATCATGCCAAACGGTTTTCCGCATTTCATAATTATATCCCCATGGCAACAATTGACTCAGTGCTTGAGATTTGCACCCTCTATATTACACCTAAAACATGTTTTCGTGGAGACAAAATATGATATCCAATCATCAGTAACACATTTTCAATAGATTCGCAGATGATCTGAGCAAAAATACTGTGATAATTGATATTGATGGCGATGTTTTTTTTCAAAATTAGTTGATTATTCGTGATACTGATCATAAAATTCAGCAGAGGGCGAAAATGTCATTTTAAACAATGTTTTCATACTATGACAGCATCATGCAGTCATAATCGCCTCAAACACGTTTAAATGGCATGTAGTCATTTAGTGCATTATCTATCTTCTCCAAAAATATAAAACACAGAGTTTTATACCACAACGCCAGTGGTTCAATATCCCATAAATCCCAAATCATATGGCCATGATGCAAACAAGCGAGTTTCAACTTGGATTTGGGCTTTCAGGAAAACATAGTCGTCAAAATTTCCTAGGAGTGGGAGGCATCACTATTTTTGGTTCGCGGCCTAAAGGGTCGTGGAAATGTTGATCTCCAAGGTTCTGCAGACAAAATCTCTCCTACGTAATTTACGTCTGACTGGTTTCTAACAAAAAGGCCAATGTAGCGAGGATGAGCAGTGCGTGTCGTCTACAAACCTCAAATGTCGGGATGCAGAATCTAGTTACAATCGATCCAACTATGTACACCTTAGGAATCGTTAGTTACAGAGAAAAACAATGCACATGTCCAAGTTTTTATCCTTAACCGTGATTAATGATGTACTCTGGGTTATTCAAATTGGCACAAATCGGAGCCCAGCAAATCGATCATTAAAAGTAATGTATCATATGCCCACGGAAACCCACTCTCTCGCACCTACTGGTTAGTAGTAACCTGGGTGTAAAATTTAGATCTTATATGGCAAAACGTTACTCGACAAAACTTATCATGAAAGCTACAACTCTGACATCTACTGATTATCTCTGGTATTCACTGGATATGTGTTCATGAATTTGCTCGGAACTCCTCCGGCAAAGAATTCACAGAGAATACTCGTATATCCGTGGGGGAATTGCCTATATGGCGGAAGTACGTGAAATTCGAACGAATTAATCGAGATGTTCGCACCCATATTATACTGCCCTAGCTTGAAGCTGGTCAATTTTGTCGTATTTCCTTATATCGATACAAGTTCAATCGACTCGCATCTTGATGCTTGACTTATCGAATGGATTTGATGCTCACTGAGAACTTTCGATGGATTCGCGTTCTCCTAAAATTCACGGAACTCTAACGCAAGGATATATATGGCAAACACTTTGTGCATACGCCATTTGCGGTGCATTTCTTTTTTCCAAATACCAATTAGAGCGATATGCAAGAGATGGAAAAACTTGACGTCTGGCGACTAAAATGCAACCATATGACTGTACAGGAAAGCTTTCCTCGGCACCTCACATTCAGACCCGAATATACGGTGCATTCTCGGATGTAGCCTTAGTATCCCCGGGCTGTTCCAGAAAAAAAATACAGGGGGGGAGGCCGGAAGGTACTTGATATATTTTTCTGTGGGTGGTCCTGTTATTACGAATTGTATTTCTGTGGGTGGTTGTAGATTATAGTAAACTACTTCTGTTGGTAGTGGGTGTCAAAAATGTATTTCTATGGGTAGTGGGATATACTAAATAAAGGCAGCGAAACTGCCTATATCTACATAAATATACCGAAGACCTCCTGTCCGTGCAGGGTTACAGTAACATCACCCTGTCAGTGTATATATGTTGCACTGGTTTCTGGCTAATTGCTTACTCATTAGACATGTTAGAGCTGCAGTTTTACTACTGGTTCCTGGTAGTGACTTATTATAATGATATTTTTTCTAATCGACAAATCATTCGACATTACATCCGTCGAAAACGTTGGGGTCACTCCCCTTCATTATTTTTGTGATTGTACCTGCTCCCAGAGGGCGCTTTGATTAGCTTTGAATAAAAGTCTGAAGTTTTACCGAATCGGCGCATGACTTTCGATGCAACGAAATCTTCGTTTCGTTTTCTGTCGTGTTGAACGGTGTATTGGATTTTCTAGCACCATCTACTGGTGAGTGGTGACAAGGCGGCAAGAGTTGTCTCCCATACCAGTCCGCGACCATTCGGCCGTTTTTCGACGTCTGCCGATTTCCGAAGTTTGCTTTCCACGAATTGAGGTTTGATCAACACAGAACTTGGTGATGCTGTTGAAAACGTCTTCATTTCATTTGTCTTTTGGATGGGGAATCCCAGGCGGCATTGGAGGACATTCAAGTATGTCATTTTCTCCGCAATAACTGATTTATACATTAGAATATAATAATTTGATGTGAAATGAAATAGCTTTAGACACTGGAAGGACAGAAACGTTATTTTGCAGTTACACCCACATAGTCGCCAGCCTTTATTTACCCAAGATGACCGCAATATGATACGCTATGAAGTTCTGTGGATTCAGCTCTCAATTAAATGTAAGGTGCCAGAGAACAATTCAAACAATTAGCAACATAGGATAAGCCCAACAATTCAATTCAATTCAATTTTATTGATCACCTTCTCGGTTCAAATCAATAACTTGCGACTCGCGTCTTTGTGCTCGACATATCTTTCAACTTATTGAATGGATTTCATGCTCCAACCGCATTAAACTGACTGATATTAGTTTTCCTAATATTCACTAAAATCTAACAGAAGGATATATATATCTCAAACACTTCGCGCCAACACCATTTACAGGGCGTTTCAACAGTCCACATCGGCACACAATCGCGTGAGTTGTATAACATAAGTACAGCAATTCGGATTCCTAGCTGACTTGATACCATTGAATATATTGTTACTGTATCGTTAATAAATCGCAAGAATTCGCAAATACTTCTCTTATTTGAGGCGCATAATATGGGCCTCATGTTACCTCGATGACCTGTAGATTTGCCGGTGGGGCCTGTCGAAAGTTATTACTAAAATATGCCTATAGGTGAGTTTCAGCGCCTCCTCCCTTCGATCGAAAATGTAAACATTAAAGTTAGACCTGCACAAACTAGGTAGTGTTGCGTGTGGGACCATCACATTTGAAGTTAATTAGTTACTGAGGAAATCTGATGGATGAGCATTAATGGAGCGTTTCTGTGAATCGTATTATCTTATATCGCGATTTGCCTCTACTTTTCATCGTTGAAAACATATTAATCGTGAATCAGGTCGAGGTTTGCTCCCTATTCTCGAAGGTGGGGGGGGGGGAGTTTCTGTCTTGTTATTCAATTTTCTTGCTTCAAGTTTGGTCCATAACGATCTAGTATCATAAAGATAACGAACTGCAGAAAAACAAGCAATTTTGGTACAGCAGAGTTCAGCAAAAATTATGAATCGTCAGAGATGGTAACTTCATAAGATGTTTAGATGTTGTTGGGCAAGCACACATTCACCTGGATGATGGACGCCAATATCGCAGCTCATGTTCAGTTATTTTTAGGGCCCATTCATTTAAACGTGTATGAGCGGTAATTTCACTTTACTGTTGATCTCTAAGGATTCTGCCCACAGAATCTCCCCTAATTTACGTCTCACTTGTTTCTAACAAAAAAAGTCAATGTAGCGAAAATGAGCAGTGAATGTTCGTCGTCTACGATCGTCGGGATGAAGGATCTAGACGCAATCGATCTCGCTATGTACACACATGGAGCTGTTAATCACACAGGAAGGCAATCGATATAGCCAATATCGTTCTTATAAAAAAATATAACTTGTCGTTCAGATTTTTGTCCTTAGTGGTGACCAATGATCTATTTTAGGTTGCGTAAATTCGCACGATTAGAAGCCCAGCAAATCCGTCTGGAAATTTAGGAAGTCCTAAGATATTGATCAGTAATATGGATGTAGGGTTGAAACTATATGGCATATAGTTGCGTTGGGAATCTGTTGCAGTCTTATCTGGTCGACAAAATAATAAATAGCGTCTCAAGTCACCGTGTTACGAGTTCCAGTAGAGGGTTACAAGATGTTTATGATGATCGACAATTTACATTCGAATGAAATCGAGCGTTATTCGGTCTAAATATGAGCAATTAAGACCAATCGTAAAGTCGATTTACATAGAGAAAACAAGGATTTTAATTAACTAATGGTCTCAGGTAAACTATACAATACAAACGTCCGACCTGACAGTAAATACCTGCTGATCATAACGTACATAAGCCTTCATACTCATGCATAGCCTTAATCATATGGACCTCATGAGCATAGTCTCAGATTTAAGGCCTCGTCCGGAATTAAGTTCTGTGTCTATGTCCGCTAGAAATTTCACATAACGTTCAAACGAAGAGTTCGACTAAGACACATGGGCCTTTCCACAGGCCTCGGTCGAATCCTAGGCCCGTTCATAAAATTTTGCGGAATTTGCCGAAAGTGGGCAAATTTTGTTCAAGGCCAGGATCGGTCGAAGAGTTTGAAACGCAGCCAAAAACCAGAATAACATAAGTTCATTCGATTTATCCCTCCGTTTCATACATTTCACCATAAAGAATTTTTGGTTCTGACTTGCCTTGATCACTAAAATTGATATTTTTCATCGATTTGGATTTGAGCTCCATCGTTCATTAATTTGGGATCAGGTCCAATTAATCGAGGTACTTTCTCGATGCTTCCGAGATCGACCGAGAAATTTTTCGGCTGAAACCGGGAGGGCAGAATCTGGAGATGTGATGAAGTGTTCTGCGTTCCTCCCGGTTCTATCTGGAAAGGAAGGTCCCGGTTTTCGACGCGCATATGAACTTAATTGATAGGTAATTTCGAAGTGTTCCGGTATAGTATTGTTTTCATGATTTTGACACAGTTTCCAAACTCCTGAGGCAATCATATTATTGTACTGGTGCTAAATATTTGGGCCTCGCCCAGTATACGCATATCGCGTCCCAAACGAGGATCCCGACAACGAAAATAACTGAGAAAATGATTAGAAACAATGATTTGTTAAAGTGTTATTAAACGTTTAGTTTCAGTATGCATGTCATGTTTCGATAAACCCAACTGAAACAATCGTTCCTTTTACCATTTATGAATATATCATGGAATGCTCTTTCATCTTTTGAATACAGATTACATTATGCCGGCAAGACATCATGATGTTCCAAAAATATCAAATCCGTATCGCTGATCAGTATTCTTAATCCATAATATTCGTTGTAAAGTCGTCATCTAAAGAATGATGTATCTCAGTCACGCTTTGATTGTGATTGTTCATATGAGTACCATGTGGATATTGGAAGTACATGGGTTCATACGGCCCCTAGACCCGGGTTAAGCAGAATTAGACACAAGTTACGCGCCATAGATCTTGCACGTTACTATACCTGACTATTTTTTTAAATAAGCATCCCAGATTTAATTATATATGCAATTTCTCTGCAAAACGCATTTCCTGCCAATTTGAGGCTAAATTACAAATAAGATCTTTGCATGTGATAAAAACACCTATGAAATTGTACACCCTTAACTACAAAGCCGTTTCGTCAAATGGATCGTATGGCGTTTATCTTGTAACTTTATAAATTAGCTTATGGGTGATATAAACTCTCGTAGTGCAGGGATAAATTCAACCAAAGAAGTAAAATATGGCTTTAAATAACAGAACATGTATACACATTGTCCATAAATAATGTGAATCGGGGCCTTGTGAAAGACGACGGATCCATTACTGACCGTTTGGAGTCTGGGAATAACAAGTTAATTTGACTTATCATTCAACGTGCATAGGATGTTATCGAATAACCACTGATATGATTGTAGTAAGAAGTTAAGAGACAAGAACATAGGATGTGCATTGTTGTCAATATTGTTATGTTATGGTGTTCAATATGTTTCAACTAGTGATAATGCTGTCAAAGTCTTTGTCTTTCCGTAAATACCACATATTATATGGTTTTCAACATCATGCCAAACGGTTTTCCGCATTTCATAATTATATCCCCATGGCAACAATTGACTCAGTGCTTGAGATTTGCACCCTCTATATTACACCTAAAACATGTTTTCGTGGAGACAAAATATGATATCCAATCATCAGTAACACATTTTCAATAGATTCGCAGATGATCTGAGCAAAAATACTGTGATAATTGATATTGATGGCGATGTTTTTTTTCAAAATTAGTTGATTATTCGTGATACTGATCATAAAATTCAGCAGAGGGCGAAAATGTCATTTTAAACAATGTTTTCATACTATGACAGCATCATGCAGTCATAATCGCTTCAAACACGTTTAAATGGCATGTAGTCATTTAGTGCATTATCTATCTTCTCCAAAACTATAAAACACAGAGTTTTATACCACAACGCCAGTGGTTCAATATCCCATAAATCCCAAATCATATGGCCAGGATGCAAACAAGCGAGTTTCAACTTGGATTTGGGCTTTCAGGAAAACATAGTCGTCAAAATTCCCTACGAGTGGGAGGCATCACTATTTTTGGTTCGCGGCCTAAAGGGTCGTGGAAATGTTGATCTTCAAGGATTCTGCAGACAAAATCTCTCCTACGTAATTTACGTCTGACTGGTTTCTAACAAAAAGGCCAATGTAGCGAGGATGAGCAGTGCGTGTCGTCTACAAACCTCAAATGTCGGGGTGCAGAATCTAGCTACAATCGATCCAACTATGTACACCTTAGGAATCGTTAGTTACAGAGAAAAACAATGCACATGTCCAAGTTTTTATCCTTAACCGTGATTAATGATGTACTCTGGGTTATTCAAATTGGCACAAATCGGAGCCCAGCAAATCGATCATTAAAAGTAATGTATCATATGCCCACGGAAACCCACTCTCTCGCACCTACTGGTTAGTAGTAACCTGGGTGTAAAATTTAGATCTTATATGGCAAAACGTTACTCGACAAAACTTATCATGAAAGCTACAACTCTGACATCTACTGATTATCTCTGGTATTCACTGGATATGTGTTCATGAATTTGCTCGGAACTCCTCCGGCAGAGAATTCACAGAGAATACTCGTATATCCGTGGGGGAATTGCCTATATGGCGGAAGTACGTGAAATTCGAACGAATTAATCGAGATGTTCGCACCCATATTATACTGCCCTAGCTTGAAGCTGGTCAATTTTGTCGTATTTCCTTATATCGATACAAGTTCAATCGACTCGCATCTTGATGCTTGACTTATCGAATGGATTTGATGCTCACTGAGAACTTTCGATGGATTCGCGTTCTCCTAAAATTCACGGAACTCTAACGCAAGGATATATATGGCAAACACTTTGTGCATACGCCATTTGCGGTGCATTTCTTTTTTCCAAATACCAATTAGAGCGATATGCAAGAGATGGAAAAACTTGACGTCTGGCGACTAAAATGCAACCATATGACTGTACAGGAAAGCTTTCCTCGGCACCTCACATTCAGACCCGAATATACGGTGCATTCTCGGATGTAGCCTTAGTATCCCCGGGCTGTTCCAGAAAAAAAATACAGGGGGGGAGGCCGGAAGGTACTTGATATATTTTTCTGTGGGTGGTCCTGTTATTACGAATTGTATTTCTGTGGGTGGTTGTAGATTATAGTAAACTACTTCTGTTGGTAGTGGGTGTCAAAAATGTGTTTCTATGGGTAGTGGGATATACTAAATAAAGGCAGCGAAACTGCCTATATCTACATAAATATACCGAAGACCTCCTGTCCGTGCAGGGTTACAGTAACATCACCCTGTCAGTGTATATATGTTGCACTGGTTTCTGGCTAATTGCTTACTCATTAGACATGTTAGAGCTGCAGTTTTACTACTGGTTCCTGGTAGTGACTTATTATAATGATATTTTTTCTAATCGACAAATCATTCGACATTACATCCGTCGAAAACGTTGGGGTTACTCCCCTTCATTATTTTTGTGATTGTACCTGCTCCCAGAGGGCGCTTTGATTAGCCTTGAATAAAAGTCTGAAGTTTTACCGAATCGGCGCATGACTTTCGATGCAACGAAATCTTCGTTTCGTTTTCTGTCGTGTTGAACGGTGTATTGGATTTTCTAGCACCATCTACTGGTGAGTGGTGACAAGGCGGCAAGAGTTGTCTCCCATACCAGTCCGCGACCATTCGGCCGTTTTTCGACGTCTGCCGATTTCCGAAGTTTGCTTTCCACGAATTGAGGTTTGATCAACACAGAACTTGGTGATGCTGTTGAAAACGTCTTCATTTCATTTGTCTTTTGGATGGGGAATCCCAGGCGGCATTGGAGGACATTCAAGTATGTCATTTTCTCCGCAATAACTGATTTATACATTAGAATATAATAATTTGATGTGAAATGAAATAGCTTTAGACACTGGAAGGACAGAAACGTTATTTTGCAGTTACACCCACATAGTCGCCAGCCTTTATTTACCCAAGATGACCGCAATATGATACGCTATGAAGTTCTGTGGATTCAGCTCTCAATTAAATGTAAGGTGCCAGAGAACAATTCAAACAATTAGCAACATAGGATAAGCCCAACAATTCAATTCAATTCAATTCAATTCAATTTTATTGATCACCTTCTCGGTTCAAATCAATAACTTGCGACTCGCGTCTTTGTGCTCGACATATCTTTCAACTTATTGAATGGATTTCATGCTCCAACCGCATTAAACTGACTGATATTAGTTTTCCTAATATTCACTAAAATCTAACAGAAGGATATATATATCTCAAACACTTCGCGCCAACACCATTTACAGGGCGTTTCAACAGTCCACATCGGCACACAATCGCGTGAGTTGTATAACATAAGTACAGCAATTCGGATTCCTAGCTGACTTGATACCTTTGAATATATTGTTACTGTATCGTTAATAAATCGCCAGAATTCGCAAATACTTCTCTTATTTGAGGCGCATAATATGGGCCTCATGTTACCTCGATGACCTGTAGATTTGCCGGTGGGGCCTGTCGAAAGTTATTACTAAAATATGCCTATAGGGGAGTTTCAGCGCCTCCTCCCTTCGATCGAAAATGTAAACATTAAAGTTAGACCTGCACAAACTAGGTAGTGTTGCGTGTGGGACCATCACATTTGAAGTTAATTAGTTACTGAGGAAATCTGATGGATGAGCATTAATGGAGCGTTTCTGTGAATCGTATTATCTTATATCGCGATTTGCCTCTACTTTTCATCGTTGAAAACATATTAATCGTGAATCAGGTCGAGGTTTGCTCCCTATTCTCGAAGGTGGGGGGGGGGAGTTTCTGTCTTGTTATTCAATTTTCTTGCTTCAAGTTTGGTCCATAACGATCTAGTATCATAAAGATAACGAACTGCAGAAAAACAAGCAATTTTGGTACAGCAGAGTTCAGCAAAAATTATGAATCGTCAGAGATGGTAACTTCATAAGATGTTTAGATGTTGTTGGGCAAGCACACATTCACCTGGATGATGGACGCCAATATCGCAGCTCATGTTCAGTTATTTTTAGGGCCCATTCATTTAAACGTGTATGAGCGGTAATTTCACTTTACAAGCAAGGGTCGTCGACTGTTGATCTCTAAGGATTCTGCCCACAGAATCTCCCCTAATTTACGTCTCACTTGTTTCTAACAAAAAAAGTCAATGTAGCGAAAATGAGCAGTGAATGTTCGTCGTCTACGATCGTCGGGATGAAGGATCTAGACGCAATCGATCTCGCTATGTACACACATGGAGCTGTTAATCACACAGGAAGGCAATCGATATGGCCAATATCGTTCTGATAAAAAAATATAACGTGTCGTTCAGATTTTTATCCTTAGTGGTGACCAATGATCTATTTTAGGTTGCGTAAATTCGCACGATTAGAAGTCCAGCAAATCCGTCTGGAAATTTAGGAAGTCCTAAGATATTGATCAGTAATATGGATGTAGGGTTGAAACTATATGGCATATAGTTGCGTTGGGAATCTGTTGCAGTCTTATCTGGTCAACAAAATAATAAATAGCGTCTCAAGTCACCGTGTTACGAGTTCCAGTAGAGGGTTACAAGATGTTTATGATGATCGACAATTTACATTCGAATGAAATCGAGCGTTATTCGGTCTAAATATGAGCAATTAAGACCAATCGTAAAGTCGATTTACATAGAGAAAACAAGGATTTTAATTAACTAATGGTCTCAGGTAAACTATACAATACAAACGTCCGACCTGACAGTAAATACCTGCTGATCATAACGTACATAAGCCTTCATACTCATGCATAGCCTTAATCATATGGACCTCATGAGCACAGTCTCAGATTTAAGGCCTCGTCCGGAATTAAGTTCTGTGTCTATGTCCGCTAGAAATTTCACATAACGTTCAAACGAAAAGTTCGACTAAGACACATGGGCCTTTCCACAGGCATCGGTCGAGTCCTAGGCCCGTTCATAAAATTTTGCGGAATTTGCCGAAAGTGGGCAGATTTTGTTCAAGGCCAGGATCGGTCGAAGAGTTTGAAACGCAGCCAAAAACCAGAATAACATAAGTTCATTCGATTTATCCCTCCGTTTCATACATTTCACCATAAAGAATTTTTGGTTCTGACTTGCCTTGATTACTAAAATTGATATTTTTCATCGATTTGGATTTGAGCTCCATCGTTCATTAATTTGGGGTCAGGTCCAATTAATCGAGGTACTTTCTCGATGCTTCCGAGATCGACCGAGAAATTTTTCGGCTGAAACCGGGAGGGCAGAATCTGGAGATGTGATGAAGTGTTCCGCGTTCCTCCCGGTTCTATCTGGAAAGGAAGGTCCCGGTTTTCAACGCGGATATGAACTTAATTGATAGGTAATTTCGAAGTGTTCCGGTATAGTATTGTTTTCGTGATTTTGACACAGTTTCCAAACTCCTGAGGCGATCATATTATTGTACTGGTGCTAAATATTTGGGCCTCGCCCAGTATACGCATATCACGTCCCAAACGAGGATCCCGACAACGAAAATAACTGAGAAAATGATTAGAAACAATGATTTGTTAAAATGTTATTAAACGTTTAGTTTCTGTATGCATGTCATGTTTCGATAAACCCAACTGAAACAATCGTTCCTTTTACCATTTATGAATATATCATGGAATGCTCTTTCATCTTTTGAATACAGATTATATTATGCCGGCAAGACATCATGATGTTCCAAAAATATCAAATCCGTATCGCTGATCAGTATTCTTAATCCATAATATTCGTTGTAAAGTCGTCATCTAAAGAATGATGTATCTCAGTCACGCTTTGATTGTGACTGTTCATATGAGTACCACGAGGATCTTGGAAGTACATGGGTTCATACGACCCCTAGACCCGGGTTAAGCAGAATTAGACACAAGTTACGAAACGTAGCGCCATAGATCTTGCACGTTACTATACCTGACTATTTTTTTTAAATAAGCATCCCAGATTTAATTATAGATGCAATTTCTCTGCAAAACGCATTTCCTGCCAATTTGAGGCTAAATTAAAAATAAGATCTTGCATGTGATAAAAACACCTATGAAATTGTACACCCTTAACTACAAAGCCGTTTCGTCAAATGGATCGTATGGCGTTTATCTTGTAACTTTCTAAATTAGCTTATGGGTGATATAAACTCTCGTAGTACAGGGATAAATTCAACCAAAGAAGTAAAATATGGCTTTAAATAACAGAACATGTATACACATTGTCCATAAATAATGTGAATCGGGGCCTTGTGAAAGACGACGGATCCATTACTGACCGTTTGGAATCTGGGAATAACAAGTTAATTTGACTTATCATTCAATGTGCATAGGATGTTATCGAATACTCACTGATATCATTGAAGTAAGAAGTTAAGAGACAAGAACATAGGATGTGCATTGTTGTCAATATTGTTATGTTATGGTGTCGAATATGTTTCAACTAGTGATAATGCTGTCAAAGTCTGTCTTTCCATAAATACCACATAATATATGGTTTTCAACATCATGCCAAACGGTTTTCCGCATTTCATAATTATATCCCCATGGCAACAATTGACTCAGTGCTTGAGATTTGCACCCCCTATATTACGCTGATTGCACCTAAAACATGTTTTCGTGGAGACAAAATATGATATCCAATCATCAGTAACACATTTTCAATAGATTCGCAGATGATCTCAGCAAAAATACTGTGAGAATTGATATTGATGGCGATGTTTTTTTCAAAATTAGTTGATTGTTGGTGCTACTGATCATAAAATTCAGCAGAGGGCGAAAATGTCATTTTGAACAATGTTTTCACACTATGCCATCATCATGCAGTCATAATCGCCTCAAACACGTTTAAATGGCATTTAGTCATTTAGTGCATTACCTATCCTCTCAATATAAAATATTGAGTTTTATACCACAACGCCAGTGTTCCAATATCCCATAAATCCCAAACGCTCCTATGGTCAGGGTGCAAACAAGCGAGTTTCAACTTGGCGTATGATAGGCTTTCAGTAAAACATAGTCGACAAAATTCCTTAGGAGTGGGAGGCAACACTATTTTTGGTTCGCGGCCAAAATAAGGGTCGTGGAAATGTTGATCTCCAAGGATTCTGCAGACAGAATCTCCCCTACGTAATTTACGTCTGACTGGTTTCTAACAAAAAGGCCAATGTAGCGAGGATGAGCAGTGCGTGTCGTGCAAAATCTAGTTACAATCGATCCAACTATGTACACCTTAGGAATCGTTAGTTACAGAGAAAAACAATGCACATGCCCAAGTTTTTATCCTTCACCGTGATTAATGATGTACTCTGGGTTATTCAAATTGGCACAAATCGGAGCCCAGCATCGATCATTAAAAGTAATGTATCATATGCCCGCGGAAACCCACTCTCTCACACCTACTGGTTAGTAACCTGGGTGTAAAATTTATATCTTATATGGCGAAACGTTACTCGACAAAACTTATCATGAAAGCTACAACTCTGACATCTACTGACTATCTCTGGTATTCACTGGATATGTGTTCATGAATTCGCTCGGAACTCCTCCGGCAAAGAATTCACAGAGAATACTCGTATATCCGTGGGGGAATTGCCTATATGCCGGAAGTACGTGAAATTCGAACGAATTAATCGAGATGTTCGCACCCATATTATACTGCCCTAGCTTGAAGCTGATCAATTTTGTCATATTTCCTTATATCGATACAAGTTCAATCGACTCGCATCTTGATGCTTGACTTATCGAATGGATTTGATGCTCACTAAGAACTTTCGATCGATTCTCCACCCGAATAAAACTGACCGATATTAGTTTCGCGTTCTCCTAAAATTCACGGAACTCTAACGCAAGGATATATATGGCAAACTGTGCATACGCCATTTGCGGTGCAGTTATTTTTTCCAAATACCAATTAGAGCGATATGCAAGAGATGGAAAAACTTGACGTCTGGCGACTAAAAGGCAACCATATGACTGTACAGGAAAGCTTCCCTCGGCACCTCACATTCAGACCCGAATATACGGTGGATTCTCGGATGTAGCCTTAGTATCTCCGGGCTGTTCCAGAAAAAAAATACATGGGGGGGGGGCCGGAAGGTACTTGATATATTTTCTGTGGGTATACGAATTGTATTTCTGTGGGTGGTTGTAGATTATAGTAAAATACTTCTGTTGGTAGTGGGTGTCAAAAATTTATTTCTATGGGTAGTGGGATATAGTAAATAAAGGCAGCGAAACTGCCTATATCTACATAAATATACCGAAGACCTCCTGTCCGTGCAGGGTTACAGTAACATCACCCTGTCAGTGTATATATGTTGCACTGGTTTCTGGCTAATTGCTTACTCATTAGACATGTTAGAGCTGTAGTTTTACTACTGGTTCCTGGTAGTGACTTATTATAATGATACTTTTTCTAATCGACAAATCATTCGACATTACATCCATCGAAAACGTTGGGGTTACTCCCCTTCATTATTTTTGTGATTGTACCTGCTCCCAGAGGGCGCTTTGATTAGCCTTGAACTGAAGTCTGAAGTCTTACCGAATCGGCGCATGACTTTCGATGCAACGAAATGTTCGTTTCGTTTTCTGTCGTGTTGAACGGTGTATTGGATTTTCTAGCACCATCTACTGGTGAGTGGTGACAAGGCGGCAAGAGTTGTCTCCCATACCAGTCCGCGACCATTCGGCGGTTTTCCGACGTCTGCCGATTTCCGAAGTTTGCTTTCCACGAATTGAGGTTTAATCAACACAGAACTTGGTGATGCTGTTGAAAACGTCTTCATTTCATTTGTCTTTTGGATGGGGAATCCCAGGCGGCATTGGGGGATATTCAAGTATGTCATTTTCTCCGCAATAACTGATTTATACATTAGAATATAATAATTTGATGTGAAATGAAATAGCTTTAGACACTGGAAGGACAGAAACGTTATTTTGCAGTTACGCTCACATAGTCGCCAGGCCTTATTTACCCAAGATGACCGCAATATGATACACTATGAAGTTCTGTGGATTCAGCTCTCAATTAAATGTAAGGTACCAGAGAACAATTCAAACAATTAGCAACATAAGGTAAGCCCAACATGATCACCTTCTCGGTTCAAATCAATAACTTGCGACTCGCGTCTTTGTGCTCGACATATCTTTCAACTTATTGAATGGATTTCATGCTCCAACCGAATTAAACTGACTGATATTAGTTTTCCTAATATTCACTAAAATCTAACCGAAGGATATATATATCTCAAACACTTCGCGCCAACACCATTTACAGGGCGTTTCAACAGTCCACACCGGCACACAATCGCGTGCGTTGTATAACATAAGTACAGCAATTCGTATTCCTAGCTGCCTTGATACCTTGGAATATATTGTTACTGTATGGTTAATAAATCGCCAGAATTCGCAAATACTTCTCGTTGAAAACATATTAATCGTGAATCAGGTCGAGGTTTGCTCCCTATTCTCGAAGGTGAGGGGGGGGGGGGAGTTTCTGTCTTGTTATTCAATTTTCTTGCTTCAAGTTTGGTCCATAACGATCTAGTATCATAAAGATAACGAACTGCAGAAAAACAAGCAATTTTGGTACAGCAGAGTTCAGCAAAAATTATGAATCGTCAGAGATGGTAATTTCATAAGATGTTTAGATGTTGTTGGGCAAGCACACATTCACCTGGATGATGGACGCCAATATCGCAGCTCATGTTCAGTTATTTTTAGGGCCCATTCATTTAAACGTGTATTGAGCGGTAATTTCACTTTACAAGCAAGGGTCGTCGAGTGTTGATCTTTAAGGATTCTGCCGACAGAATCTCCCCTAATTTACGTCTCACTTGTTTCTAACAAAAAAAGTCAATGTAGCGAAAATGAACAGTGAATGTTCGTCGTCTACGATCGTCGGGATGAAGGATCTAGACGCAATCGATCTCGCTATGTACACACATGGAGCTGTTAATCACACAGGAAGGCAATCGATATGGCCAATATCGTTCGTATAAAAACTTGTCGTTCAGATTTTTATCCTTAGTGGTGACCAATGATCTATTTTAGGTTGCGTAAATTCGCACGATTAGAAGCCCAGCAAATCCGTCTGTAAATTTAGGAAGTCCTAAGATATACTGATCAGTAATTATAATATGGATGTAGGGTTGAAACTATATGGCATATAGTTGCGTTGGGAATCTGTTGGAGTCTTACCTGGTCGACAAAATAATAAATAGCATCCCAAGTCACCGTGTTACGAGTTCCAGTAGAGGGTTACAAGAGGTTTGTGATGATCGACAATTTACATTCGAATGAAATCGAGCGTTATTCGGTCTAAATATGAGCAATTAAGACCAATCGTAAAGTCGATTTACATAGAGAAAACAAGGATTTTAATTAACTAATCGTCTCAGGTAAACTATACAATACAAGCGTCCGACCTGACAGTAAATACATGCTGATCATAACGTACATAAGCCTTCATACTCATGCATAGCCTTAATCATATGGACCTCATGAGCACAGTCTCAGATTTAAGGCCTCGTCCGGAATTAAGTTCTGTGTCTATGTCCGCTGGAAATTTCACATAACGTTCAAACGAAGAGTTCGACTAAGACACATAGGCCTTTCCACAGGCATCGGTCGAGTCCTAGGCCCGCTCATAAAATTTTGCGGAATTTGCCGAAAGTGGGGAGATTTTGTCCAAGGCCAGGATCGGTCGAAGAGTTTGAAACGCAGCCAAGAACCAGAATAACATAAGTTCATTCGATTTATCCCTCCGTTTCATACATTTCACCATAAAGAATTTTTGGTTCTGACTTGCCTTGTCTCTCATTATGATTGAGATTTTTCATCGATGTGAATTAGAGCCCCATTGTGCATCAATTTGGGGTCAGATTCAATTAATCGAGACACTTTCTCGATGCCTTCGAGATCGACCGAGAAAATTTCCGGCTGAAACCGTGAGGGCAGAACCTGGAGGGATGCCGACGTGTCCCGGTTTCCTCTCGGTTCTATCTCTAACGGTCCCAACGCGGATATAACTTGATCGGTAATTTCGAAGCGCTCCGGTATAGGATTGTTTTCGTGATTTTGGCAGTTTCCAAACTCCTGAGGCGATCATATTATTGTACTGGTGCTAAATGTTTGGGCCTCGCCCAGTATACGCATAGCGCGTCTCAAACGAGGATCCCGACAAAGAAAATAACTGAGAAAATGATTAGAAACAATGATTTGTTAATGTTATTCAATGTTTAATCTCTATATGCTTGTCAAGTTTCGATAAACCCAACAGAAACAATCGTTTCTTTTACCATTTATGAATATATATCATTGAATGCTCTTTCATCTTTTGAATACAGATTATACCCCTCGTCGATATCCGTCCCGGAATAGATAACACATGGTGTCCAATCAACTGGATACGCCTTCATAATAATATATAACCATGCGTTAATTATTTGATTCTATAAAATTATTTGGAATCATATTTTAAGGATTGTGTCAACAGAAAAAAATCTATATGAATATTAAATGAAGTGTTGTGTCCCATAATCCATTAACAGGGAAGGGCCTGTGAAAATCAACAGCATGGTACTTCACCGCTGGGGAGAAAGGTAGAACTGATTTCAATGCACATTTACCGGGAGCATTTGCAAATATGAAAGCGGATTATTTCGGTCAGAATAAGTAGGCTATGTTGGACGTCAAGAAAAAGGCCACTGTAGCTAAGTGACTGTTCATCACCAAGAACGTCCGATGTCGGGATGAAGATTCTAAACTGAATCGATCTAACAATGTAGACTCTAGGGACCGTTAAGATTAGATTACTCAAATTCATGGGATTATAGGATTCCCATAGGATCATAGGAGGTTACACGACGATACAGACATCCTCCCTCGCCCCAATACCGATCAGTAATCTGAATGTAACGTTTAGACTATATATGGCCTATGATTACGTCAAAGTAATACTAGAGGAAACAGTAGAAAGACTGGAACAACTATGATATCTGCTAACTACACACCTAAGTTCCCCTCCGGTGAAAATATTGTGTACCGGAGCGGTATGGTACCATAACGATGACTATATCTTCACCGTAACGGTAACGTGGTGGTACCAGATCGATCCATCGGTGCTTGTGTGTCCGCTCCGGTAAAGCCACGGTAGTCACCGTTACAGTACCATCCCGCTCTGGTCACAATGTTTTCACCGCAGGGGAACTTACGTGTGTACCACTAACCTACATTAGACGATAACGGTCCGTTACATCATGTTCCCGTGAATTCGACTGTCGATCCTTGAGGCATTTTCCTTGGAAATTTTGACTGCATGACAAGAAATTCTCACTCGATCAATAGAGACGTTTGCTCTCGTAATTCTGTTCAGGAAAGGTATTGTAGGTTTGTCATATTGCTTGATAGCAATAATGTTCAAGCGACTCGCCTAAACGAGCTACGAGTTTTGGTAGAAGGGTTCCAGAGGATTGAGAAGTCCCAAATAAGATCACACCGTTAACATATATTGTCTATTTGCCCAGATGTTAAATCTGGTTGTGGAGTTGTCCTCGAAGTTCTCGGACACAGAAATATGCAACCAAGCGGGAATCGTATCAGACCTCCAGAATTTATATGTGTCAGAGTCTGGGAATGAGATGCTGATACAAGCGTCTAGTCCGTTATTCATAATTCAGCCGTCGTCCATTAAAGAATATCCGCGTCCATAATCCAAAGACCTATTCCATATCCATATAACATTATTAGCACCAAATTCAAAAAGACAATCATAGTATACATAAACATAGGCTAGTTTCCTGCAAGAGAGAAGCGGTCAACAGTTTTCAATGATGCCGACAAGACATCATGATGTTCCAAAAAAATATAAAATCCGTATCGCTGATCAGTATTCTTAATCCATAATAATCGTTGTAAAGTCGTTATCTAGAGAATGATGTATCTCAGTCACGCTTTGATTGGGACTGTTCATATGAGCACCATGAGGATCTTGAAGTACATGGGTTCATACGGCTCCTAGCCCCGGGTTAAGCGGAATTAGACACAAGTTACGAAACGTAACGCCATAGATCTTGCACGCTACGTTCGTATTTTGCTATCAGCAATTGTGATACTGTGATTCTCTCCATCACTATGCCTGACTATATTTTTAAATAAGCATCCCAGATTTAATTATATATGCAATTTCTCTGCAAAACGTATTTCCTGCCAATTTGAGGCTAAATTAAAAATATGAGCTTTGCATGTGAAAACACACCTATGAAATTGTCCACCCTTAACCACAAAGCCGTTTCGTCAAATGGATCGTATGGCATTTATCTTGTAACTTTATAAATTAGTTTATGGGTTATTTTAACTCTCGTAGTACAGGCATAAATTCAAACAAAGAAGCAAAATATGGCTTTAAATAACAGAACATATTTACACACAATGCTCATAAATAATGCGAATCGCGGCCTTGTGAAAGACGACGGATCGATTAGTGACCGTTTAGAATCTGAGAATCATTTAATTTGACTTATCATTCAACGTGCATAGAATGTTATCGAATAATCACTGATATCACTACTGTAGTAAGAAGTTAAGAGACAGACAAGAACATAGGATGTGCATTGTTGTTAATATTGTTATGTTATAGTGTCAAATATGTTTCAACTTGTGATAATGCTGTGTAAATACCACATATCATAATGATTTTCAACATCATGGCCAACGGTTTTCCGCATTTCATAATTATATCCCCATGGCAACAATTGACTTAGTGCTTGAGATTTGCACCCTCTATATTACGCTAACAGCACCTAAAACATGTTTTCGTGGAAACAAAATATGATATCCAATCATCAGTAACACATGTCCAATAGATTCTCAGATGATCTGAGCAATAATACTGTTATAATTGATATTGATGGGGATGTTTTTTCAAAATTGGTTGATTGTTCATGATACTGATCATAAAATTCAGCAGAGGGCGAAAATGCCATTTTGTACAATGTTTTCACACTATGACAGCATCGTGCAGTCATAATCGCCTCAAACATGTTTAAATGGCATATAGCCATTTAGTGCATTATCTACCCTCTCCAAAAATATAGAATATTGAGTTTTATACCACAACGCCCGTGTTTCAATATCCCATCAATCCCAAACGCCCCTATGGTCAGGGTGGAAACAAGCGAGTTTCAAGCTGACGTATAATGGGCTTTCAGAAAAACATAGTCGACAAATTTCCCTAGGAGTGGGGGCAACACTATTTTTGGTTCGCGGCCTAAATAAGGGTCGTGGAAATGTTGATCTCCAAGGATTCTGCAGACAGCATCTCTCCTACGTAATTTATGTCTGACTGGTTTCTAAGAAAAAAGCCAATGTAGCGAGGATGAGCAGTGCGTGTCGTCTACAAACCTCAAATGTCGGGGTACAGAATCTAGTTACAATCGATCCAACTATGTACACTTTAGGAATCGTTAGTTAGAGAGAAAAATAATGCACATGTCCAAGTTTTTATCCTTAACCGTGATTAATGCTGTACTATGGGTTATTCAAATTGGCACAAATCGGAGCCCAACAAATCGATCATTAAAAGTAATGTATCCTATGCCCACGAAAACCCACTCTTTCGCACCTACTGGTTAGTAACCTGGGTGTAAGATTTAGACCGTATATGGCGAAACGTTACTCGACAAAACTTATCATGAAAGCTACAACTATGACATCTACTGACTATCTCTGATATTCACTGGATACGTGTTCATGAAGTCGCTCGAAACTCCTCCGGCAAAGAATTCACAGAGCATACTCGTATATCCGTTGGGGGAATTGCCTATGTGGCGGAACTACGTGAAATTCGAACGAATTTATCGAGATGTTCGCACACATGTTATACTGTCCTAGCTTGAAGCTGACCAATTTTGTCATATTTCCTTATATCGATACATGTTCAATCGACTCGAGTCTTGATTTTCGACTCACCGAATGGATTTGATGCTCCCTGAGAACTTTCGATCGATTCTCCACCCGAATAAAACTGACCGATATTAGTTTCGTATTCTCCTAAATTTTACTGAACTCTAACGCAAGGGAGTATATGGCAAGCAACCTGTGCATACACCATTTTCGGGGCATTTATTTTTCCAAATACCAAATAGAGGAAAAACTTGACCATATGCAACCATATGACTGTACAGGAAAGCTTCCCTCGGCACCTCACATTCAGACCCGAGTATACGGTGGATTCTCGGATGTAGCCTTAGTATCTCCGCTGCACTTTTATTGCAGCTATTTTTGTGGAGATTATGAAGTATCCACACGGCTCCTAGTACCAGCGTATATATAAAGCGGAATTAGATACGCCAACTCGGGATCTGTGATGACCTTTGCAGACCTTTACAGATGTCATATCTGTTGCCCCAGAGCTTCCAGTAGCCGTTACAAACAGTCCACTGACAACATTCCACACCGGCAGGCAGTCAAATGAGTTGCATACACAAGTGCAACAAACTCGGATGCATAGCCGATTTGCTACTTTGTATATATTGTTACTGTAATAGTTAATAACTCATAAGTTCGTAACTATCTTTCGTATTTGAAAACGTCGGTGGCATGTGGATTTGTCGGTGGGCTGTCTATATGTAACACTAATTACAAGCGTCTAGTCCGTCATTCATAATTCAGCCGTCGTCCATTAGAGAATATCCGGTAATATTTAGAGAAAACTAAATCACATCTTCTCATCTCTCCCTAATCAACCAGAAACTATGATACAGGAAATTCAGAAAAGGTGCTTTGAGTTTGTGTGGAATTCAAAACCAGACAAAATTCCCAGGAAAACGTCAATTAAAACAATGAAGGAAGGAGGTCTTAACATTCCGGTCATCAAGTTTGTCATTCAGGCCCAAAAATATCATGGATGAGGAGATTACAGGTAAATAACCCTGAATGGGGAAAAGTATTGAAAATGTATATGCCAAAAGCCCTGAATCCAGTGGAAGTAGGATCTGCCTTTTTACGGAAATATGTTATTACAAGCGTCTGGTCTGTCATTCATAATTCAGCCGTCGTCCATTAAAGAATATCCGCGTCCATAATCCAAAGACCTATTCCATATAACAGTATTAGCAGTATTAGTGTTATATTTATTATTGAAAATCAATTCTGGAAAGACGTTCTTGTTGCATGGGCCGACTTTCAAGTGAAAGTAGTTTATAAGGAGAGTCCAATCTTTTCCAGCGAAAAATACGGTATAATGAGAACTTCACCATAAATAACCAACCTTTTTATCTCCCCCACTGGAATGAAAGCGGTGTTAGATTTGTCAATGACCTTTTGGAGACCGACGGAACTTTCTTGTCATTTAATGCATTTACGAAAAGATTTCCGTGCAGATCAAATTTTTTTGAATATCTGACTGTATGTCAGGCAATTAAAAGGGCAGCAAAAAAGAATTCAACCATTACAGAAACAAACAATAACACCCCTGATCAAATTTATTAAGCGTCCAAAAAGGCTGTAAAATTTATTACAAAACTTTATTGGATATGAAGTTCAACAAGTCGAACGCTCATGTAAAATGGGAAACCGTTCTTGTGGAATCTTTTACTGAAGAAGAGTGGAGAATATTTAATGTCCATGTGGCAAAATACAGCGACGTGAAGCATAAATGGTTCCAATATAGGGTGATAAACAGAATTTTGACCACCAACATTTTTGCGCAGAAAATCGATCCGAATGTCAGCAACATGTGTACGTTCTGTAACAGATACCCTGAGACAATCCTCCATCTGCTGTGGCAATGTGAACACATAATTCCCCTTTGGCGACAAATAGAACAGTGGTTCGCCTCGGTGGGGGTTGCCATTTGTTTTACACCTACAAAAGTAATATTTTGACTTTTGGAACGTAGAAACAAACCACTTGATTATTCTCTGTCAGTCATTAAGTTTTCAATCTACCGGATGATGGCAGCCAAGAAAACGCCATGTCTCGACAGCATTCAAAATGATTTAAAATCCGCATATGAAATAGATAAGTACATAAGATATAAAAACTGTGAATGGCGTATTTTTTACCAATATTGGTCGACATTACATTTATTGCTGAAATCATAAATATTTATAATGATACCATAAATAATGACTCTTATTGGCCGCCAGATTCCTGTATTGTTAGTCCTCTTTTATTTGCTGTCCTTTGAGTCACAACTGTTGAAGCTAGGTTACGGTTTCATATTTATGGATTTACGATTATTATATATACAGTGAAATCTGTCTGAACCGACACTCGAATAAAGCGACCAACCTTAATGTATCGGCATTTGTCTTTTGGTACCAATGGATCATTTACTACTGATTTGAACTTTGTAAATCAGAACCCTGTCAAAACCAAAACAAAATGTTGGTCCCAACCAAGGCCGGAGTATACAGGTTTCATGGTATTCTATGTGAACAGCTAAACTGGACTATTATTAGATGCTATTTTATTATTCGCTGCACAATATCAATGTGATTTTTGCTTCTCTGGCTGCACCGAAGAATTCATGTTTGTATATAGGAATACGTCCTCTTTATGAAAATGCAAATAAAATATTAATTATAAAATTTTTTTAAAGAATATCCGCGTCCATAATTCAAAGACCTATTCCATATAACAGTATTAGCACCAAATTCAAAAAGACAACCTTAGTATACATAAAAATGGGCTAGTTTCCTGCAAGAGAAAAGCGGTCAACAGTTTTCAGTGATGCCGACAAGATATCATGATGTTCCAGAAATATAAAATCCGTATCGCTGATCAGTATTCTGTAAAGTCGTCATCTAGAGAATGATGTGTCTCAGTCACGCTTTGATTGTGACTGTTCATATGAGCACCATCAGGATCTTGAAGTACATGGGTTCATACGGCCCCTAACCCCGGGTTAAGCGGAATTAAACACGAGTTACGAAACGTACCGCCATAGATCTTGCATGCTACGCTCGTATTTTGCTATCAGCATGCGATATGTATCGCCAAATTCTAATATTTGACGATATTCCCCTATAGTTCAATTTCAGCGTCACATCTGAATTGTAAAAAGTAATGTTGCGGGTGGTGCCATCAAATTTGAAGTTAGTTACAGAGGGAATGAACAGTGTGAATAGTAAGGGTGCGTTTTCATCGATCGTATTATCTTATCTGGATTTGTCTCTCCTTTTCATCATTCAACACTATTACTCGTGAATCAATTGCGCAAATATGAAGGGCGTCGCAGAAGCGCTTTCAATTTGCTTCGAAATTCGATCGTAATATTTGTCAATTTTGTTCGCCATTCTCGAGGGTGTGAAGGGATGGTTTCTGTCGTGACATTCAGCTTTTTATCATCGAGTTGCAAGTTTAGTCCGTAACAATCTAGTATCATAAACATAAATAACTGTGAAAAGGCAAGCAATTTGGGTATTGCAGATTTCGGCACAAATCATGAATCTTTAGTGATAACATATGGTAATTCCTTAACATGTTTTGCTGTTGTTGAAAAGGCACACATCGCCTCGATGGTTGAGGCCAATATCGCAGCTCATGTTCAGTAATTCTTAGGGCCACATCATATAAACGTGGATTGAGCGGTAATTTCACTCTACAAGCAAGGGTCGTCGAATGTTGATCTCCAAGGATTCTGCTGACAGATTTTCCCCGAGTTTCGTGTGACTGGTTTCCAACAAAAAAGGCGGTGTAGCGAAGATGAGCAGTGAGTGATCATCGTCTACGGCTGTCGGAATGAAAAATCTAGACGCATGTCTCACAATGTGCACACATGGAACCGTTAATCACACAGGTAATCGATATGTCCAATGTCCTGTCGTTCTGACATCATTATGGTGGTTTGAATCCGATTTAAACTGAAAATTTGCTGAAACTTGTTAGCCTGGAAATCTTTCACACCTGTGATGATCGCCGCACAGTGGGTGTCTGAGCAAAGCCCAGGCCGCTCTTCCGTTTATTAACATGTCGGATAATCAGAGTGTTCGTTCATTACTTGCAGTCAATTAGAGCACAATACACATTCGTGCAGTCCAATACACAGTCACGCGAAAGGTTGATCTGTTTAATACCAGCGGGGTACGGGACTGCTCATCGTATTCTGTTTAACGTATTTCAGGAACTAAATTTTCAAACCTAAAATTGAACAACTTAATATTGGAAATTTCATCTTTCTACAAATACTAGACCCAATACTGAATATTCAAATACTGAATGACGAAAAATGACACAAGGTTACGGATCCTTAACGGACGACGGCTGAATATGAATGACGGACCAGACGATTGTAATATTACTGGTTAGTGTTTGGGGCGAGGGACACATGCTTCCTAAATTTCCTGAACGATTTGATGGCTTCGTATCGTGCGAATTTATGTAACCCAAATCTAACGAAAAAAATCTTTACGACAAGATATATTTTGTGTCAGAATGTGAGGTTAAATTTACAATTCAAGTCGCTGAATAACTGATTAGCCTGAATCAATATGACTACAAAATTCCAAATGATTCATACCTTAAGTTTTAGCCAATCACTTAGATATTCAAGCAAGTGGTTTCGGAATGCATTGTGATGATGTTGTACTTAGAGAGAATAGCAAGCGTCAGATCCGACATCCAATATTCAGCCGTCGTCCATAAAAGAATTTCCGCGCCAATAATCTGTGTATGGAAACTCCCTGGAAAGTTCGAAAGTCTGTCTTCGTTTTTTCAGAAAAAAGAACCGTCTTCATTTTGGATACTGAAATCGATGTGGCATATGATAAACTATATATGATCCAGATGTGGAACATACCATCTTCCTATTAAGGTTACAATTTGAAATTGTTATTTATGATTTTCGTATGAGCAGTGGAATAGGTACGAGCGATGAATTTGGTAGGGAAGTATTTGACACACGTTCATCTACTTTTGCTGTTACAATAAACTTCGCGTAATATTGGTGCAATATTTTGCTGCTATATTCTCCAAAACATAAAAATAATCGGACATGGATATGTTCGAGTGATAATACGAATGTTAGATTGGCAACTAGGGAAATTAGTTTGTCTTATCCATAACTGGTCGTCGTAATTTCTAGTGGTGATCATTCTCCCCCATCCCAGCAAATTATTTTCGTTATCCTTGAGGTCTGAGGCTTCAAATAATCCAGGATTTATGTGCCAATAAATGGCAAATCGTTAATCTTGGACAAAAAGACAGTTAGGTATAAATACATCCAAATTTATTATTTGAGTGAAAAACTTCCTTGGGCGAGGCATGGCTCGTTACGCTGATTACCATGCAAATTCTACCGATATCGTGATTTAGCCCTCCAACGTATCCTTCATCTTCTCGAATGGGCTAGATTCTGCTGTGATCTATCGATCGATTGTCCAACCGCAGGACACTGGCCAGTGTTAGTATAGTGTTCTCTCAATAGTTACTGAACTGTAACAAAATGAAATCAATAATGGCCAATAAAGTGTCTGAGTGGTACACTATCTATCGTCATTAAGGAGCCTTTAACGGCCCACCTGTTACGTCAGGCACTCCTGGATCTGCCGCTGAATCTGTCAACATTTAATATACCATTAGTTTAATTCCAGTGCCACACCTCTCTTTGGTCGAAAACGTCAGAGTAACACTAGCCCTGTAATGGCTTTTCTAATTTGGATTGGAGAATAAACTTGATAGTGTTGCATGTGAAGTTAAGTTAAAGAGGAAATCTGAATAATGAAGAGTATTTAATGTAATCATTGTTTCCGTTGAGCCAGATACACGTCGCTGTGTCGTCGATATAGTCGTGCTATGTCACAGTCACTTAACCTCCGGTTTTAGTGGGAGGGTATGTGACGCAGTGGTGAGAGCGTCAGTCCTGTCTGACCAGGCAATTGGTCTTATAGCTCATTGACACTGAATAAACTGCATGAGATGCAATCAATGTATGAACACTTGCTCTTGACAACAACAAAAACAGATTCACTTTCTGGTGTTTTGAGAAATATACAAAACTATTCAATGTGTTGATATTACTGAAATGAAACAACTTATTCTTGTTTTTCAGATACTAGTACATGGAAATTAAATTCATTTCCTGTGTTTTCCTCGGTTTTACAATATGGCAGATTATGCTGGAACAACAACAGCAGTATGCCTACTTTAAAAACGCCTACGGATGAGTTTTTATCAGACCGTGTGTTCCATATATTAAGTTTTATTCACAAGAATTAAATTTCGCAGAAAACCTGACCGCAATCGAAAACCTCGAAAGAGACTGCTCCGTCAATAATAAATTGAAGCGATATGCAAGAAATCTTTTACAGCATACGAGGGAAAAGATACGAAAACCAGGCCTTTTAAGATTTCTTAGAGCATGGTGGTCGATATATATATATATATATATATAGCAGCGAAGAAAAGTTACGAAAATGAGGTGTTTTTACGTATTTTTTCACCAGTGACTATAACGAGAAAAGTTACAAAACAATGCCTTTTTGACGATTTTCAGAGCTTTGAGTTATAAATTTACACTTCACATATACCAGTGACTATAAGAGCAAAGCCTAACGAAACCAGGACTTGTTTACAATTTTTCAGAGTAGGGGGTACGATATTTCACATTATATTCTCCATTCAAAGCATGCCGGAAGGAAATTTTTATTTTATTCGCCAGTGACTTTGACAGAATAGTCACGAAAACAAGGCTTTTGCGAGTTTTTTTCAGAGACTGGTGGTAGATATGTATAATTCGTATATACCATTGAGGAAAACTTGTTCAGGGAAAAAAGTTACGAAAACAATGCCCTTTTAAGATTTCTCATAGCCTTGAGTTATGAGCTTTCACTTCACATATAAGAGGAAAATTTATGAATAGAAGACCTTTTAACGAGTTCCCAAAACGTGGGGTTAGGATATTTCACTTTACATTCACTAGTGACGAAAATGTATGAAATCAAGGCTCTTTTACGATTTCCTAAATTCTTATGGTCGATTTACTTCATACATACCAGCGAGAGAAAAGTGAACGAAACTAGAGGTTCCGCTTTGACCCTTGAGTTGCCGCTCCGGCATGAAGCCTATGCTGGTTGTTTTTTTAAGCAAAAACATACGTCTCCCCCAACCTCCCACCTTGCCTTGAGTGGGCACATAATTTAAGGGAAAGTGCTACATGTATAAAATGAATGTAGCAATACGTATCCTAAACAAAGCAGCGCATCTAAAAATATTAATTACAAAGAGGCGATTTTCATTGTTGCAGTAACCCAGTGAGGAGTCGCGATTTATATAGCAATGTGTGGATTGCCGACATCTACAGCGTCCAACCAATGTGAAATACATGTAATTGTGAAGCATCAACTATTTCGAAACTGATCACATTATAGGAAAAATGCAAAACATACAAGAGCCACACCTATAGTATACATGCTGTACCGTATAGAAGTTTCATGCATCTGCCTTCAGTAGTTTCCAAGATATGGAGTGAACAAAAATTGGGCAGACAGATAAGCACATTTTCCATGGACCCACGCAAGCACTAGCTCACACCAAAACCTAATTAGATTATAAGGCCATTTCAATGAAGCTTCCATCCAAGTTAGTTCTTCAGATATTTTACAGACAAGGCTTGTCTATACATGTACAAGTAGACCGATGGATGAACACCAAACACGCGCGTACACCAAAACATAATAAGATCCAATAAAGATTCCATCCAAGTCTGGTGAAGTTCACCAGAGGCCAGCACGATGAAGCTTCCATCCAAGTTCGGGGAAATTCCGTCCAGTAGTTCTCCAGATATCTTACAGACAAGGCCTGTCTATACATGTATAAGTAGATGGACAGGCAGACAGACAACATACCCAGACGAACGCATGCATGCATACCGAAATTCCGTTCAGTAGTTCTTCAGATATCTTGCAGAAAGGGCCTGTATATACATGAACAATTAGATGGACGGACGGACGATGCATGGATAAATGCACACACACACACCCAAACCTAATCAAAAAATCGACCATAGAGGTCCATGTCCCCCGCTAGCAGCACCAGTTATGGTGGATTACATCCACCATAACTGGCGCTGCTGCTGCGGGGGCCATGGCCCTCTATGGTCGATGATATCTCATATCATTGATGAAGAGTATGATTCGAATATGGAGATATTGCTGATGAGCTTAACATAATCTAATACAGCGGATGGCACCCATATTGGATTATGCACATCAATAAAACATAATACCAACTTTCCTTTCACAAATGTCCATGCACTCCCCAAGTTTGAAGTGGATTGGTTGAATCGTTCTAGAGTTATTGTCCAGACAATATCTAAATGCTGAAAATCTAAGATGACTGATGGTGGCCATCTTGGATTACACAGGTAACTGAAAAAGCAATGACAACTGTCCTCTCACCATGTCAAGCCATACTGCAAGTTTGAAGTCGATCAGTTGAATTATTCTAGAGTTGCTGTCCAGACAAGATGCAACTGCTTAAAATGCAACATAATCCACATAATCGCTCGTAGATGGCAGCCAAATTGGATTATGCTCGTTCATGAAACACAATCCTAACCGGGATCTTACCAAGGTCAAGGCCAGGGACTCCCCAAGTCTTGAGTAGATCCATTGAATCGTACTCTAGCTATTGTCCGAACAAGATCAAACTGCTTAAAATCCAATGAAATCCAGTATGGCTGATGGTGGCCATATTGGATTAAGCACATCCTTGAAAAACGATCCTAATCCTCCTCTCAACAATGTCAAGGCACTCCCCAGGTATGAAGTAGATCGGTTGAATCGTTCCAGTTATTGTCCGGACAAGATCCAACTGCTTACAATCCAATATGACTGACAGCGGCCATATTGGATTACGAACAATGCTGAAAAACAATCCCAACCATCCTCTCACCAATGTCAAGACACACCCCAAGTTTGAAGTAGATCAGTTGAATCGTACTCCAGTTATTGTCCGGACAAGATCAAACTGCTTATAATCCAATGAAATCCAGTATGGCTGATGGTGGCCATATTGGATTAAGCACGTCCTTGAAAAACAATCCTAATCCTCCTCTCAACAATGTCAAGGCACTCTCCACATATGAAGTAGATCGGTTCAATCATTCTCGAGTTATTATCCGGACAAGATCCAACATGGCTGACGTCGGCCATATTAGATTACGCACATTGCTGAAAAACAATCCCAACCGTCCTCTCACCAATGTCAAGGCACACCCCAAGTTTGAAGTTGATCGGTTAAATCGTTCACGAGTTATTGTCTGGACAAGAAAATCTAAGATCCAATTGCTTATAATCCAATATGGCTGACGGCGGCCATATTAGATTACGCACATTGCTGAAAAACAATCCCAACCGTCCTTTCACCAATGTCAAGGCACACCCCAAGTTTGAAGTTGATCGGTTAAATCGTTCACGAGTTATTGTCCGGACAAGAAAATCTAAGACCCAACTGCTTATAATCCAATATGGCTGATGGCGGCCATATTAGATTACGCACATTGCTGAAAAACAATCCCAACCGTCCTTTCACCAATGTCAAGGCACACCCCAAGTTTGAAGTTGATCGGTTAAATCGTTCACGAGTTATTGTCTGGACAAGAAAATCTAAGATCCAACTGCTTGTAATCCAAAATGGCTGACGGCGGCTGTATTGGATAACGCACATTGCTGAAAAACAATCCCAACCGTCCTCTCACCAATGTCAAGGCACACCCCAAGTTTGAAGTTGATCAGTTAAATCGTTCACGAGTTATTGTCCAGACAAGAAAATCTAAGATCCAACTGCTTATAATCCAATATGGCTGACGGCGACCATATTAGATTACGCACATTGCTGAAAAACAATCCCAACCGTCCTCTCACCAATGTCAAGGCACACCCCAAGTTTGAAGTTGATCGGTTAAATCGTTCACGAGTTATTGTCCGGACAAGAAAATCTAAGATCAACTGCTTATAATCCAAAATGGCTGACGGCGGCCATATTTGATTACGCACATTGCTGAAAAACAATCCCAACCGTCCTCTCACCAATGTCAAGGCACACCCCAAGTTTGAAGTTGATCGGTTAAATCGTTCACGAGTTATTGTCCGGACAAGAAAATCTAAGATCCAACTGCTTATAATCCAAAATGGCTGACGGCGGCCATATTGGATAACGCACATTGCTGAAAAACAATCCCAACCGTCCTCTCGCCAATGTCAAGGCACACCCCAAGTTTGAAGTTGATCGGTTAAATCGTTCACGAGTTATTGTTCGGACAAGAAAATCTTACGGAATTACGGAACTACGGAATTACGGAACTACGGAATTACGGACACCGGTGTTTCTAAGTCCCCCCCTACTAAGTAGCGGGGGACAATGAGGGGGCTATCCCAATGAACCTTCCATCCAAGTTTGGTGAAATTCTGTCCCGTAGTTCTTCAGATATCGTGCAGAAAGGGCCTGTATATACATATACATGTACAAGTACATCGACAGATGGACACCGAACATGGACGAACGCACACACAAACCAGAACCTAATCAGATGAGAGGGCTATCCCAATAAAGCTTCCATCCAAGTTTGGTGAACTTCCGTCAAGTAGTTCTCCAGATATCATGCAGACAAGGCCTGTATATAGATGAATGGACGCCGGACACGGATGAATGCATGCACACATAAACCTGACCAAATGAGGGGGCTATCCCAATGAAGCTTCCATCCAAGTTTGGTGAAATTCCGTCCAGTAGTTCTCAAGATATCTTGCAGACAAGGCCTGTATATACATGTACAAGTAGATGGACGGACGGACACCGGATACGGATGAATGCACGCACACACACCAAAACCTAATCAAATGAGGGGGCTATCCCACTGAAGCTTCCATCCAAGTTTGGTGAAATTCCGTCCAGTAGTTCTCAAGATATCTTGCAGACAAGGCCTGTATATACATGTACAAGTAGACGGACGGACACCGGACACGGATGAATGCATGCACACACACCAAAACCTAATCAAATGAGGGGGCTATCCCAATGAAGCTTCCGTCCAAGTTTGGTGAAATTCCATCCAGTAGTTCTCAAGATATCTTGCAGACAAGGCAAGGGGACGGACAGACATCCATCCATCCATCCAGACAGACAGACAGACAGCACAAACACTAGATGTCTCCCCCCAACATAGTTGGGGGAGACATAAATATGACGTGTTTAAGATTTCTGGAAGCATGGGCGCAGGAAACTTTATATTTACCAGTGCCTATAAGGGGGAAAGTTAAGAAAACAATTCTTCTTTTCCGATTTCGTAGATCTTAGAGATATGAATTTTACTTCACAAAAACAGTGATTATAAGTTAAAGTTATGAAAACGAAGCCTTTTTCCGATTTTTCACAGCATGATGCTCAGTACTTCATTTCATATACACCACTTATTAACAGGAAAAATTTACGAATAACAGTACATTGTACGAATATTCAGTACAGTGTCTAAGATGGACAAGAATAACTTGGAGTAGGTGTGTTAAATTTGAATTAACATATCGTGCGCTAATAGTCTGTCAGACCACTATGTTATTTTCTACTTCGAAACTTCCCATGAAATCGTGATTCGTCTATCAATTTCCCTATTAAAACAAGAATAAATCAATCGCTAGGATAACTATGAAAACAAATACAAAACAAAATCTGTCGTCTTACGAAGGGTTTTTTTTTTATATCCTTTGAGATTCAAGGAATTGTTCCCGGAAGTCGCGATTTTCAAGGGTGCGATGGGATGGTTATTTTGTCTTCGAAATGGACGATTAAATCGTGATCGTTTTGCCTCTTTTCAATCGAGTGAAATCTCACGAATGAGTCATGATCCCTTGTTGCTTGGTCGAGAAAATATCAAAGATTCGCACATGATCGACGATTAGCATGCGTTGATCCTGGAGACTTTTGCTCACGAAATATATATGAAGTCGGTAACCTGTGTGCAGTATATACTTTACACTGGTAAATAACCAAAAACTCGTGAACTGTAGATCTCATTTTGCCGAACTATGTCGTAGCGGCGCGAACAAATAACAATTACATTTTGCTGAGAAGCAACAGGAACTTGATAATGTGATGTCTAGCACTGTAAAATCATTTGTCTTTATCGCACCGTGCAAACTTGCTGTCTGTGTCTTGTGTGCTGTCCTCAGTGTTTTATGGAGTGGATAAAGGGTGTCTGGTTCCATACTGCTTCAACGATTTCTTTTTTGAAGTAGCAGGAACGCAACTTGGCTAGGTGGTGCTTAGTTCGTTCGTCGCGATATGACTGAAACAATGTTGAAAGCGACGTTAAATCCTATTCACTCACTCCTACATCTCCACTATGTATCAGGCCGCCTCGTGAGTTACTAGCGATTGGCGACATACAGACATGGACGGATGTTGCTCGGGTAAACGATTAAACACCGAATCGCGACAGTATGCTTCTTTTTATCAGTCTAACGCGATGTTTTATGAGAATTCTGATGAAGATAATGTAAAAACGATCGCCATTGAATGGGAACAATTTATAGAGAAGCGCCAATACATAAGGCAGAATAATGAGGGTAACAACAGCAACTATACCATTTATTAACCATCTCGGTCATACATTAAGCCATAAGGTTTCCATATACCATATTTGGTAGAACATGCTGCAACATTTGTTTCGGGCACAGAACGTGTAAATTTCGGATATTGCGAAATATGGCCGTCAGAATAATGTCTTGCAGGCATCATTGAAACCTGTTGACCACTTCTCTCTTGCAGGAAGCTAGCCTATTTTTATGTATATTATGATTGTCTTTTTGAATTTGGTGCTAATACTGTTATATGGAATATGGAATAGGTCTTTGGATTATGGACGCGGATATTCTTTAATGAACGACGGCTGAATTTATATATATATAAATATGAATGACGGACAAGACGCTTGTAATTATAATCCTATGGCGGATTCTCAAAGGCTTTGTCGCATCTCTCGTCGTCTTAGTCATGTAAGAGTTGTTTATTTTTTCAGTGAATTAAGGCGAGGGACTCCTTGTTTACTTTAGACATACATTGCGTTGTACATTGCGATTTACAATAGACAGTTTGCTTCGGAAATTCAAGAAGAGACGAATTTGCACTACAGTTTTGACAAATTACTGTTTTTATGGACATTCCGTTGGTGTACAGCAAATATACAACAGAAAGCGGAACAAGAAAAATTTTCAGCGACGACGGCTGGCTACTCAATTTCTGTTTGACGATGGTATTTGTTCTAGGATCATAATTCTTTACACACCAACCAGTTATCCAAATATCGAACATAACATATTCCATCTGTTGGGTTTAAAAATTTCATCTTCATTCATGTGATTCTGAAGCACAGAACGAAGTTACATCATTATACAATACAAGCGTCTAGTGCGTCATGCAATATTCAGACCTCGAACATTAAAGAATTTCAGCGTCCGTAATTCAAAGACCTAATTCATATAAGAGCATTAGAACCAAATTTAGAAAAGAAACAATCGCAGTATACATAAACATGGGTTAGTTTCCTGCAAGAGAGAAGCGGTCAACATGTTTTAATGATGCCGGCGAGACATCCTGATGTTCCGATAATATCAAATCCGTACAGATGATCAGAATAACACAGTTAAGAATTGTAACTAACAGCCATTTTAGGGAAGTATTTGACACGTACTACTACACTGATTTATTGACCCGTGAGATTAGTTGACTTCAGTTACGCCGTTACATGTTCCCACTACCAGTGTATGTATAACGGTTATTTGTTATTTGTATAGAGGTGGTTCCAACCTGTATATAGTCATTTCATCTATTTGTTATAAGCTGAACCATTAGCATAGCTAGAATATAGTGCATTGTATATTATCCTAGTCAGTTGTCGGCTGAACCGATAAAATGAACTGGTAATTGACTTATATAGTCGCAGCTAGTCATTCAAGTCTGACAATATATAGTTCGCCACGAAGTCCACATTGGACGTACAACATAAGTGAGGGCTGTGGATCAGTGGCACATGCCGATTCGCCAGCCTGGTTTATATCGTTCCTATAATCCGGTAATGGCCAACAAATCACTGGTGTGTGTCACGATATATCATCATTACGAAGCTAATACTGGTATTATGTTACGTCAGGGACGTGTGGATTCGCCGTTTTGACAGTCAACCGTAAATATGCCACTGTTTTTTTTTTCTTCAGCTTCATACATCTCTTCGGTCGAAACCCTCGAAGTGACGATCAACTTGAACTGGATTCTTTTAATTGGTTTTGGGACAAGCTCCGCGTGGAACCACCGCCATTGAATGAGGAATCTAATTGATGAAGAGCAGTTAAAAAAATCTCCAAGGGGTTATATCGATTTCAAGCGTTTTGAAAAGACTGCTAAAACGCTTGTCTAATTCAATAAGCGCGTGAAGCATGCTATTCCAAATTTCAAAAGAGAAACCTGATGTTCGTCTAATATGATGAATAGCATAATTGCCATTCAATATTCGGGTAAGCTGAACATGGCACTGGATTTTATATCATCACAAGCCCTGGTCACACGAGGAACCGATGTACTTATATTTTCAGACGTTTTGAATCTGAACATGCTGAACAAGTTTCAATTTTCGCGGTCACACTTGCCGCATTAACTTTGATCTGCAAATCATCTCGCGGTCATATTTTTAGAAATTAGCTGATTGGATGGTTCAACCTACCATCGGTTTCGTTTCGTGCATTTCGTGCCAAAAGAGGGAACAGAGGTCATCAAATGTGAAACATCTGGAATGCAAGCACCGTAGTGCCATTGCTGTTTTGGAAATTGGGTCGTCTGATACAAAGCGATTTACCCACTTTTCAGGTGAAGACGTTATGCTGAATAGTCCAATCGGAAGCGAGATTATCAATCGAAAGGACATACCCATGTCGTTTAGTTAAAGTGAAAAAAATATGTAAAATGTAATTTCGGATATAATGTGAATACGAACATTCTTTAAAGTACATCAAATTAACCTCGTGTCGCTCCTAGTGTGACCGAAGCTATAATGGCTTATATTTCAAAAATAATGTTCGCATCTGTACTATCAGTGGGAGGAATCTTGCGCGTCTTCGACGTAGGTCAGTCTGCTCTAAAATTTAGCTTGAACCGACCCAAGACATCGTATCGACATGTCTGTTGTCACCCAGCGAGCACACCATGTTCGTCCATACAAGCCAGTCATCTCCAGGACAACAGTTGTCAATAGTCTCATGATCATATTGAAAAGACAGCAGCCTCTTACAAATCTACTTCCGGATTTGTTTAGGACTAGGACTTGTTCATCTTAACCCTATCTGGCCTGGGGGGAGGGGCTATCTCCGGAACGACAAAAAATGGAGAGCTGAAACTCCTTGACTTGTTAGCTTATCATATTGGGGTCATTTTGAGCCTATTTGCATAAGGATCATGGGTAAATTCAAAATGGCGGCCACGTGGGGTACCAGAAAAGTGATGTTTTTGGTCTTCAAAATTTCTGCTTTTTCGCGATGGAAAGTGGACAGAAACTATTATATTTCACATCACTTTAATATTTACTAATTTATGATGCAGTTTTTGGGGAGAAATTGCATAAATAAAAAATTCGGAAAATCCGACCGAAAAATCGACCAAAAAATGCCGTTTTTGAAAACGACGTCACTGTGACGTCATCAAGGCGGCCATCTTGGATTTTTTGCATTTTATGGTAGAGCTTGACCCAGGGGTATACTGTGGTAAGTTTCAGCCCCTTAGCTCGAGGGGTCAGTAAAATAATTAGGGGGGGGGGGCAGGCCAGGACAGGTCCCAATAAGCCAAGGCCAGATATGGTTAACTATGTTTCAATTGTGTATGTTCATATCGACACCTTGATTGACCTGACTGTTCTGGCACGTTCAATGAACGTGTGCTTACATTAATTTATTGTTTACGGTTCTTTAGCAGTCGAGATACAGGACCACTCTTTGAGATACAGGACCAATCAATGAAATGCCATTAACTATACTTCAAGGGTCAACTTGAAATCCGAAAATCTGAAAATTGTGAGAATACATCTCAATAATGCTCTTAACATTATTTTACATGAATACTAGACTAATTGTATTAAATAACGTGTACGAATACGAAAATTGCATTTAAATCAATGATCAAAATTATCATGATAGGATCAGATGTTATGCTGAGAAGACTTAAAGTGGAACAAAACTGTTGTACCGAAATTCTACCACATGATATGACTATATACGGATACAGATCCGAAACGTTTAATTCAATGACCTGGAATTCCATGGAACGAAGACCCTACATTCACCATTATCACAAGAGCATCAGAAGCAGGTTCCTGATTCCCCGTATCCGATTAATGGCTCTCAAGAAAGGAAATAATCACGTTCGGATGTCAAAGAAAAATCAGGGCATATAGCTAGCAATTGATGAAGACGATGCCAGTACATGTCACTGTTATGTCATTGTTAGCCGTCGCACATTCCTGTTGATGAGTGCGATTAGGGTACAAAACTCATTTCCAAACCAAGATGGCACCACATCGATATAATTCCTTTCGGAAGGAGGCAAGAAAACGATAAATCTATTTCACCATTAAAGAAATGTTGAACGGAATAACTGACTGAAGAAAAAATCTACACAGTCCATGCGTTTCTACGAAAAGCAAAAAATATCTTAAAGCCAATTTATCCTATCGCTAGAGACGTTAAGAATCATGTGGCTGGCTTGCATTGGGGGGAGTCACATTGACGGTTAATTATAAATGAAATTGGCATATTACGCTACAGAATAAATAAATAAATAAAAATTTCTCCTGTATTCACAGGTAACATTAACGCTTTCGCCTCAGATAAATATCGCACAATATTTGGATGAAACTACTTCAGCACATGGTAAATGTATTTGGCTAAAGAATAAAGGGAATTATGCATTTGAACACGTTTCATAGTATAGTGTATGGTATATTAACAATGTGGAATAAAGAAGTATATATACAAGTCTGGGCTGGTGAACCGAGGATTGGACAAAATAACAGAATGACCAGCCCTCTATTTTTGTAGTTTGAGGATCAAGCATCAGGGAATATCTGCCAGCAGTGAACTTTACAACTTCTGGTCCACTTACTAGTTAGCTTTGCTATGTGATGGATTTTGTCTTTTATTTCAATGTCTTCGAAAAATGCGTTCATCCATTTTGGAATGCCCAACGTTGAAAACACCCAGGCGAAGAACAGATACATTTTGAAAAATCTGGAAAAGTCTCCCTGAAGAGAGAAATATTGGAATATCTACTTCTGAGGTTCATTAATTCCATTGCTGGAAAAGACTCTCTGTTCAGACAGAAGATTCAAAATGATCGTTGCGAATTGATTTTGCGGAGCTCACATGTGAAATGAGATGATGGATCGATGTCCTCCAAACATAATTGCTAAGCATAGTGAACTACATCACCAAAAGATATCCTCATATTTTGTTGACTGTTGTGGGCATTCCCTTTGTGTGGCCATACTACTTACCCTTTAAAACTTGATCTATTAACACATCAGCAATAGCGTTTCATCTTGAGCGATCGATTCCACGTTCGTCTAAATCTATAACTATTTGGAGTTATTTGGTACAATACAAACTGTGTACTAATGAATACAGCTTCGCTATACAATATTTTACACAGCAGAATAAAAGAGGTTCCCAAATTAACGTCCCTGGGACTATGTGCCAATGAACTCGTTGTTCAGGAGCACGAAGAAAGACGCTCAATAGGTTCTTTGGGTTCAAAAGTTACACTGCCCTGTCAGTTTTGTCAAGTTCGATGGGATGAGATTGCCTCCATCAAAGATAGAAGAGATATTATTTTTACAAACTCGGCGACCAAACTTTTCTGATGGGTACTGATTAAATTTCCAGTTTCGTCACAAATTCGTTGGCATTGGTCGTAAATGACATCGAAGTTATACCGAATAAGGAATACTCTTTAGCGATGCACATTACATATTATTAACATGAACACTCTGTTGTCTTGGTGAAGTCATTGAACCCTGAGGCCAGGTTTTCTTCTGTAAGAATCTAGATTGCGCATACCTACATTTTATGCCTGGTTGGATTTCGTTGTGATAGTATAATACGGAATTGGTATATAGACTATCGACGTCTTCATGGACGGTGGATGCCCGATGGACTCCAATCAAACTATACATCATAATGGATCCGTGAATTGCATGACGCACAAGATATACGATATACCAATCTCAAAATGAATCATGAACATTGTACCGAATGGTTCAGTAAAGTGTCCACCCCTAACTCCATCCAGTAATGCATACAGTCCATTTCACGGAATGATTTCTCGTAAGGGACTGTGCAAGCAGAGGGAGACGGAATATATATAATAATCTTCCAAAAGCTAATCATACCGACTCCTTTCTCAGTCCACATCTGGCTTGTTTCTATGATTATCCCGCTTCGGACAAAATCGTCCAATGAAAACGAGCGATCACGGTCACATGGTCGCCCGATATTTTTCCATCCACCGCCATCGAGTGTAATTCGGGGTGGGTAACTAGGTTATCTCCCTTCACAGTAGCTCCTATCTCCAAGCACTCGCGTCTCGCGTCGATTACTTCTAGGGCTTGTTTGACAAGTATTTGTAATTAAGGTGAGCTTCAGCAGCTGTAGTTCTAAATTAGATAGCATTCATAATGTGAACAGCTCGTATTTCATCGTAATCAACGATGATCAACGCCAATGAATATTGCAAATGTGTGACTTTACATAGTGTTTTTTTTTGTGAGCAACAACAACATAGGGCCAAAGTTGTTCACAAAAAGTCCCTTATCACAGAATTTGCCTATGGACATTAGGGTGTTCAGAAAGGGTATTCAGTAAGATAAATTCGTTACAAAATTTATATTAGGCGAGGCTCGCCCAATATAAATTTTACTGCCCCATATATTTCTGTATTGGATCACTGACAAACCGTGTAACTAATAAAGAACAACCAAGAGGAATATATTCGGCGCAAACAACTGCAAAAGAGCATCGTCTGTGTATCCTCGAATGGAATATGATTAGAATCGACGGCGTAGAGTGTATATTAATAAATAGTTCAATAATAATGATAGCCAGTTGTGGAATGTAAACGGGGTTTAAATGTTAGCAAACGTGCCGAAATAAAATAAAAGTAAAACCCAAATATGTCTGCATAATATTTATGATGTCACGATGTCGTGCCGGCATCATTGAAATCTGTTGACTGCTTCTCTCTTGCAGGAATTTAGCTTATGTTATATGTAGTTTTACTTATGTCTGGTACTGGTATTGTTTTATGGACGTGCAAATTCTGTACAGACCACGGCTGGCTACTGAACTACTTTGGAAGATCTTTCTAGTCGGGTGAGGGAGGATTGCATCTTGGGTTATTTGAGAGAAATCGGTTTGTTACATAAGTTTTAATGTGAGTATGTTTTAATGCGTTGGATTACTAAGTTATTGGCTTGAGTACTTAGAATATCGCTATATAACTGAAATATTGCTGAACGCGACATTAAACCTTAATTCTCTCTCTCTCTCACTCTCTCTGAATGTCGGATCTGACGCAAATACCCCGTTTCTAGTCCAACACCTTTGTTCTTGTCCATCTCTTGTCCGTAACTCTGAGGATCGCAGCTTTGAATCTCACTCGGACAGTTACTAGTACATGTGAATATTATTATTGTGGGTATTAATGGTATAAAACACATACCTTGGCGTAAGGGTCCACGGAACTGTGCCCTCCTACATGCACGTTGCAGTCTTGAGCGCCCCTTTATCTGGATAAGACCATTGCTGAAATGACGATTGCACCCGGTGTCCTTAAAGAAAATGTCGTCGACTCAGGGGGAAAACGCCAATCTTCCTGGAATATCTATCGAAGACTGGATGAACTATACCATATTGCATCCACTTTTGTCTATTCGCGTCCGATCTGTGATCCACCTCGAGCTAGGTACTTATGGGTCATGTGGGTAAGTAGCGCAGCTCAGTGACATAAGCTGATTGGGCAAAAGTTTCACGCGCTGATGGATTGCCGTATGTAATGGACATCAGATCGGGACACCATCTAATGTCACAAAGGGCACATGAATCGAGTCGGGTATCACATCAGAGACCAACAGATCTATTGGTTTGTCATTGGGGACGAAGAAGTCATTAATTTATTATCAGCATCATTAGCTTCAGTGGGTCAAAGATGAAGGTAGAGTAGAGTTGAGCGCCGTGCAGTTGTAAAAAAATGACATATCACGTTTTAGAACAGTAAGATATGGAAATGTTTCCATTATATAAATTTAGATAGTTGATTGAATATTATATATGCAATTCACGTAGGCGCAGTTGATTCTGTATGTTCTTTATGTACCTGCCATATAGTATCGAACAGACCAAATCTTTCCCGGTCTTTAACTAATACTACAGTTGCCTGGCTTGTGGGATATTTGATGGTAGATGCCCACGTATGTTTTCAGCAAATTGTGTAAATGAATACATGTATTTAAAAAATATTCAAATCAATGTTTCTTTCCTACATTTTTTTTGCAAAAATTACATCAGTCCCTTTCTTGACAAGTCAAACAAACCGACTACGTCTACCCCAGTTCTTAATTTTATAGCATACCCTAATCTCGATGACAGAATAAAAGTACAATTAGGAATTGAAATGCCAAACTCGGTTGATTCGAGTACACTGCTACATACGGCCCTCCAACACGTTTGGGGCTAGGAGCCATATGAAACCATGTAGTTCTAGATCCTCGTGGTGTTCATATGAACATGCACAATCAAAGCGTGACTGAGATACATCATTATCTACGTCACGGTATAACAACGAAAGTCATATGCATTAAGAATACGGATCAGCGATACGGATTTCATATTTTTGGAACATCAAGATGTCTTGCCCGCATCATTTAATACTGCTGAGCGCTTCTCACTTGCAGAAAACTAACTTTGGTGCTGTTATATGCATTACTTACCTTACGAGCGTAGCGTGCAAGATCTATGGCGTTACGTTTCGTAACTTGTGTCTAATTCCGCTTAACCCGGGGCTAGGGAACGTATGAACCCATGTACTTCAATATCCTGATGGTACTCATATGAACAGTTACAATCAAAGCATGACTGAGATACATCATTCTTTAGATGACGACTTTACAACGAATATTATGGATTAAGAATACTGATCAGCGATACGGATTTGATATTTGTGGAACATCATGATGTCTTGCCGGCATCATTAAAAACTGTTGACCGCTTCTCTCTTGCAGGAAACAAGCCTATGTTTATGTATACTATGATTGTCTTTTTGAATTTGGTGCTAATGCTGTTATATGGAATAGGTCTTTGGATTATGGACGCCGATATTCTCTAATGGACGACGGCTGAATTATGAATGACGGACCAGACGCTTGTAATTAGGTCCTTGTAATATGGACACGGTATTTCTTTAATGGATGACGGCTGAATATTGAATGACGGCTGAATATTGACTCTTCTGTTCAGAAGCTTCTTAAAATCGAACTAAACAATCCTTTCCAAACAACATCCGTTTAGTACTTTCTAAGTTGACCAACCGTAGGAATGTAGATCATTTGAATACATAAACCTTTCCCTTGAAGGAGGAAATGCATTCTTCGGGCCAAAAAACTGAATTTTGATGTTTTCTTCAAACTTGCACGCAATCTTTTTTCCACCAAAATATTACGAGCCGGGCGTGCAATATGATCCTTGAATATTGGTCGAAATTGTCTTCTAACGTCACCGCTCGACAAGCTTCGCACTGTCCGTGAATCGTTTTACAACTCCAGTCATCGTGAAATTTCATTGGTCGTCTCTCCGCCTTGGGTGACGAGTTGTAAAACGACCGAGTCACGGAGAATGCGGAGCATGGGCGGGAGATGATGTTTGGGATCATTTCGGCCAATCTCCGCGGATTATATGGAGTTACCGGTAAAAAATAGTTTTGCGGAAGAAAGACTGCGTGCAAGTTTGGAGACATTTGAACAATGAATTTCTTTCCGCAGTAAAAAGGTGTATGTGTTCAAAGTGTATACATTCTGTCGGTTGGTCGACTTTAATACACATTTGGAAAGCTAGGCATTAGTTCGTCTTTGAGGGTGTATCGACCGTGTTGAGCATTTGAATTCCGTACTTTAGTCTTTTTCTATGTTATGGAGGTCAGGGCATAGTAGAACATTAAAAAAACTGGGGGTTTCTTCGGCTTGATGCCAGTGGGAATGACATTATTTGAGTCCAAGATGAGATAAAAAGTAAAACAAATTAAAAACGACGTAGTATATGGAATTATTCTCAACCTACGTGTGAAATACCCATATTCTATCAGACTTTGGGTCTTTTGTTTAAGTTGGTTAAACAGTAGATTTCAAAATATGTAAAATCCAATGAGAACTTTTTTTTTCATGTAGAGATATGTCTGCCATCTTGATTTTCAAAATGGCTGCCATTTTTACCTATTTTCATAAATATTATGGACGCTAGGGCACACCAAGAGGGGATATTTGGACCTATATCATACAGTTCCAGTGTTGAAATGTCACAGTAGAATAAAGAGTTATCACAATAGGCATTTTGAAATTAAAGATGGCTGCCAAAAACAAATTACATGTATGCAAGATTTTAATGAATTTACCTTTGATTCTGACATCATTCCTTTCATAATCGAACGACCTTGTTTACACATGTACCCGAATCTATTAGCACCAAGCAGACATAAAATAAAATATATAACAACAAGCTACTTTCTTGTATAAGAGAAGCGGACAATAATTTATAATGATGTAGGGAAGACATCATGGTGCTCCAATCGTCAAGTCTCTATCACTGACCAGGATTCTTTAATATGAAGGAATTTTTCCATATGTTTTCTTGAGTATATTGCATGTCATTCTCGCTTTGATTGTAACTATTCATATGAACGTCAAGATGATCTTGTATTACACAATTTTCGTACGCCCCCAGCACAGTGTTACGCAAAATTAGACACAAACTAGAAGCGGGAGGTGACAAATCCGCCTGGCCGACCATGCCAAACCTTTGTATCCAGCACGAACAAAAAATGTTCGGAGCTGGTACTTCCTACCACTTTTGCATAATACTATGTGTAGCGGATCATGTGTAAATTCATAATGGCGGCTATGTTCAATCCTCAGAAGGATTTTTACATGTTTTTTCGAACATTTGGTGCCTTTTTCTTGCATAAATGTGCATGAAACCATTTTATTGTGCACGGAATAATGATTTCCCAGCATATTCCATCATGGTTGCAACAGAAAAAAAAATCTGCAAATAAAAGCAGTCGAATAGTTTGTCCAAAATACGTAGAAGAATGCCTTCAGAAAAGAGGACATTTCATGAAAATGTCGCTTTCGTAAATCAGTACCATCCATGAACGCACGGGTACTTGGGAAGAACAGACAGACGGGAATGTGTCATTCCGTATCGCGAATCGCTTTTTAGCGGCGTATGACAACTGTTTCATCAATATCTGGTCCGGAATTTGGTGAGGTGTGAATATGAGATACATGTACAACCGCTGCAACCGTCTTAAATATAGAATACGGAACAATAAACTCAATCGTATGGCAACCATCTTGGAACTGGACAGCCATCCCGATACCCCTGTTGGGCGTATACTTATAAAACCTGAAATAGGATCACAAAATCGGGTATATAGGGGCTTTAACGGCCTGAATATTGGGAAATACGCTCGTAGATAATACATGTATATTGCAGCCATCTTGAAATCCAAGATGTCGGTCAAATTGCTGAAACAAAACAAATCTTACTAATGGAATTCCAGCTGACTATAAAGTATTGTATATTGACAGTCACATTGTTTCCATCTAAAGCAAAAGAAATAAAGAAGTACATAACTCCCAACACTAATAGCTCAGTCCGTAGAGCGTCGGCGCGCTTAGCTCGGGTAGTGGTTTGGAATCCCGCGGAGGATCATTTAGTATTTCTCTTTCGAGCATAATTTCCTGTTAATATCAATGTGTCTACTGTTTGTGAATTTAGGTTACGTGTCATTTCAAAATCTTCTATCCTCTGAATGTATTAGTATCGTACAGAGCGATAGTTGCCCCGAAATATGCGCTTCGAGATATTATAGTGGTAAATTATAATACTATACTGATAAAACCTAATACGAAACTGGAACAAACACAGTGGCCTAATAAAATGAATTAACTTATTACGATAAAATATAGTATCTGTCATCCTCCTTGCATCAGATTGTATATCTAAGACTGTTACCCCGACAGTTTAGGTGGTAACATATTGGATTAGAAGTCGACTTAGTCATTTATTTTTATAGAAAAAAATATTCGCTAACAATGTGGATAACAACAGGAACACTGTCTTACTAGGTACCTTCGACATGTTCGATACAATGATACACTGCACTGTCCTCTAAGGATCTAGTTACACTTTTAGTGTCTAAACCTCCTTAACTTTCAGGGTCGAAAGGTTAATGACGAGATGTATTTATCGACAACAGTAGCCTACTGGATTACGGAAGTTGTCCTTGTACTCAGTAACATTAGATTCACCATTAAAGAAAAGCATTATCCGATATACCATGGCTATCGATCAGTGCAATTTAAGCCACCACTTACTATCTTCTATTTCCATCCGGTGGATTACCAGGGCTATGGGATCATCACGGTCGTTTGATTAGTATATCCGATTTCGCTACTTTGCAAAGTCAGTACAAGGGATCGGGTGGACACATTGAGGGTGTCCACAGCATCAGCTACAATGAGAACGTGACTAGGAAACAGAACACCAAAATCCTGGAATAACTTGTGATCAATTGGGATCTATGTCGTGACGCGCAGCATACTGATCCAGATGGCATTTCACATCTCATTTCGCCCAAACAAACTCATAACAACGTTGTTATTATTATTATCAATAGGTATGTAATTCCTCTGCGTATTTATTGGCAATGCACTGCGTTGCAACCAAATCATCGCCCTCGGTTTTCGAAATATTTCAAGCGAAGCACATTCCATTCTACGTTTGCTTTCATGATAAAACCTTCTCTATGTGAATGCACTGTATCAAGCCGTTCTGTAAGCTTTTGAACTTTTCGGACACAGCGGCTGCCGATTACCAAACTCTACAAGTTACACCATATATTTACATTCATTTCGTTATTATATATATATTTTTTTTGTCAGTTTCTCTTTGCAGGTCCTGTTCTTACACAGTATAAATGTACATCTCTCACGATAGTGGTTTGCACCTGGCTATGAAATGGACACTTTCGTTCACTTTTGGTCAGAGATCTGTGATGTCGGCCCGCCGTTTGTCCGTTTCAGGTGCGATATCACCATTGCCGGAGTTGTATTCTGTGGTTGTCAACCAGAGATAGCGTAGACAATTCCATGCATACTGGTATTAATACAGTCAAACTATCGGCTAGTGAGATCATCTTCTTGTAAGGTACGCATTTCTATTTTCCCACTTGCATCGCATGTTATTGCTTGGTTCAACCTTGTTTGTCGGTCGATGCGAAGCCTCAAGCGGAGCAGAATAGAATATGACAGAACCTAAAGACGAACCGTTGCAAATACAAATATTTGAATTGTCTTGCCTGTGTAATCTGTACACTATATTGTATATGTTTCTGAATCCGCAATATGAACTTAATATTCCCACTGATAACACATAACAATGAACCCTATCGGGCCTGGGATATTTGGGACCAGTCCAGGCCTCGAGGGTCATTTCGGTCCCCTAATTATTTTTCTTATCCCTTAGGCTAGGGAGCTGACACTAACCTCACTATACCCTTGGGTGAAGCTCTGCCAGAAAATGTAACAAAAATCTAAGATGGCCACAATTATGACGTCACAGTTACGTCATGTTCAAAAAAGGCATTTTTTGATCGATTTTTCTGTCGGATCTTTCGAATTTTTTATCTATGTAATTTCTCCGCAAAACTGCTTGATAAATTAGTGAATATTCATGTGATGTGAAATAAAATAGTTTTTGGCAACTTTTCATCACGGAAAAGCAGAAAATTTGAAGAAAAATTACAAAAACATCACTTTTCTGGTACACCACGTGGCCGACATCTTGAATTTACCCATAATCCTCTGCTCAGGGGGTTATGCAAATAGGCTCAAAATGACCCTAATATGATAAACTAAAAAGTGACGGAGTGTCAGCTCTCATTTTTTGTCGTTCCGGAGATAGCGCAGAAAGTTTGGTGAGGGGGGGGAGGGAGGTGGGCAATAATGACCCCCCAGGTCTGGTAGGGTCAAAATGTAAATTACCAATATGTCTGATCATCGTATTCTGTCAGTTAAACTCTAAAACATCCAATAAAAGCATACATCCTACATGCAAATAGCGCAAGCGCTCAGCTAGCCTCAAAGGAAAAATTCAATTTCACCGCGAACGACTTTTTCACCGCGAACGACTTCATATCGACCAAGATTGCACCCAATAAAAACTGAACGAAATTCCATTTGAAGATAATACTATCGAATTTCATAGAAGTGATGTTTTTTTCGGAGTAGAGCCAGCTCGCCAGGCGGAGGCAATATGCACAAAATATGAACCTAACCCCTCAAGGATCATCATAAAATTGCTGTAAGGAAGTATTGTAGCCGCATGCACCTTAATGGAATTCTGTCGAAGATGATATGTAGTTACACCTCACGGTTGAGCGCAAACCTTGTGCTGTACAAAAGGTCAAAATCTGACTGAAAGGTTCAACAGATCTGTTTGATATACGCAAGTTATTCTGATAAAATAGACACATGATCATCAATGTGGTGCCGCATAGTTTCTTGTAATACGGTTTCTCACATCGCATCGGCCGAAAGCAATGTGACACACTTATGTGATAAAAGAGCTGTATCACATCCTTACCTTTGTGTTAAGTATTTGTTGATCCATTTTCGAGAATTACATGCCAAAATATTGTGATGTGAGAAATTATTCATCATACTCGTGGTCATTTTTCTGACTCGTTTGACAAAAACCCGTGTGAAACTCGCTAAAGCTCGTTCCATGTGGGTTTATCAAACTCATGTGATAAAAATCAGCTAACTGACCACTCGAACTGATAATCTATAGCCTAGTTCTAGAATTCGAGTCCGATGTGAATAATTTGGACAACATAAAACTGTTTTCGTTATATTATATTATTTTATATTATTTCATTATTAGTTCCGCGAAACAAGCACATGCCACATGGGCACTGAAACTTGTCTTCGCAGTCAGAAAGTTGTATAGGATACTGTGACCAGTGACCATCAGCTTGGCTACGAATGTTTTCTTCATAATGACATTTTGATCGATCAGGATCCGCCAACGTATGAACAGTATTTACTTTGAGGGATATACCTGGTGATAGGTTCATCGCCTGAGGTTCATTTGTTATTTGTTATTATTATACCTCACTGTGTATTCGTTTATTTTAATTGGTTGAGCCACCATCACGTGATATTCCGCAATTCTCTATGTCTTATGAAAAAACAACTCGTCAATGTGATGTCCCACGATCTCGCGCCGATATCACACGATCACGCGCTGACGTCATACGGCAGAGGCATTGTCACACGGTCTCGCGCAGTTATCGCAGTGAACAGACTCTTTCGTAGCATTGTTGTCTGTTGTTCTGTCATTCCGCTGTAATCACGATGGCGTGTACAGGCGGAAAGCGTTTTACGTTACCAACTGATGAAGATCTTTACACTGTAGGTCTATTGTATTGTTTAGTTTTTTTCGGTATAATAAAACAGATAGTGCATGCTGTGAGGTGTGATATCACGATTTGTCAGCTCTCGAAGGTGATGTTCAACTGGTGCTTCGCACTCGTTGAACATCACCTTCTCGAGCTGACAAATCGTGATATCACACCTCACAGCATGCAATATCTGTATATTATTATACCTCATGCCAGAACTGTTCATCCGGATTGGTCAGACCTCAGTCAAATGAACTATTATATGTTTTGCTATGGCCAACTGTCTGAAGGCGATATCACACGATCTCGAGCGCACGGTCTCGAAGCGACAGCGCACGATCTCGAGGTAATAGTGCGCGGTTTCGAGGCGATATCACACGATCTCGAGGTAATAGCGCACGGTCTCGAGGCGACAGCGCACGGCCTCGAGGCAATAGTGCACGATCGCGAGCGCGGTTGTCTCCCGTCAGCGCACGACAACACACCGTTGCTAAGCACAGAGTTCGCGCTCCAACATTTGACAGCTGAGTGAGTTTCGGAAACTTGAGCGGGAAGTTCTGGGATGTTTGTGCTCCAAATCTTCTTAAAACCACCAACATTTTGCAGGAATAAATTTGGTACCGTACACAATGAACTGTTTTTATGATCAAAGATGAAGATACAGACAGACCGGCCCGGAAACATCGAATTCTAGCGCATGTTATAGATCTACGGTAGTGTCGATGTCATATTTCATGATATTTGCTGTTAACACTGTTATCGGACATGGAGCATAGGTTCGCAAAACTCCTTGTTTTGCTATCTTAGGTAATTAAGAAACAGTCGGTACAATAAACAGATATTGCACACTGCAGGGTGTGACATCAAAATTTGTCAGCTCTCGACACGAAATATTCAACTCGTGCTTCGCACTCATTGAATATTGCCTGTCTCGGGCTGACAAACCCCACACCCCACAACGTGCAATATCTGTTTATCAGTCAACTACATAATATACAAGCGTCTAGTTCGTCATTCAATATTCAGTCGTCGTCGATTAAAGTTCGGTTCCGAGTGAGGAAGCAATAAAGATGTAGATGATCAAATAACCTATATTAGTGAACTAAATATATTCATATTACAGCTACGTTTGAGCGTATATTGTGTCCATTACATTGTAGGGGCGAATAGGTGTTGCGAATAGCCAAGTAAATAGAGATGTGCTCGGCCCAGATAACATATCACTCGTCTCTCATTCTATGTCTCGCATTAAAGCGAGTGTCCACCAACGATAATATCGCTTAGGCTCTCGTTTAAGCTCTGTGTTTCTATCCCTGGTTTGGCAGAATAAATCCAACCTTAATGTATTGTCTGATGGCATCGCCTCTCAGACAGCGCCGTACCAAGGGTTCGATTATACGAGGATATATTTATGAAGTGTTAATTGAGCTAAAAGCGGGAGGAAATGGAGAAGTGGATCCTCTTTATCCCTCTCCGATAACAAGTAGATTACTACAGGTATAGAGGTCACATGTCATTACGCTATTAAATATTCATTCTCACTGAAGGTGAAATTCGGATGAAGAAAATAAGATCATATAGCGACTCATACAATAGGGATCGTTGATAGGATATTACTTTATTAAAATGTATTCAATACTATCTAACACGCGATAATTCCTTCAGATATTTCTTCTTACAACAAGGCAGGAAACAAAAACGGTTGTCAAATTCTCATGCACGCATAAGGAGAAACTTCTAACAGTTTAAGAAAAAAGCGGGTATTATGTTTCCTAAAGTCAAACAATATGGTATGGCTTGATAGACTATAGCGAGAACTATCAAACACTAAAGACTGTGGCTGGAATATCGAAGGAGAGCAAATTATATGTGTTCACTGCGGGATCAGATTATAAAGAGCAAACAAAATATATTGGTTTTCAAAATTCCAGGAGGCGAGCTAACCCGTAACACAATTTGATCAGCATGATGAAGTTAGACATCAGGATGAATAGATTATGTCGATGATAAAGGGTCATTCCACGGTAACTGACGTTACATTTTGACAGATTTTTGTGAACTTAAATTAACCTTTAGACTACAGATATGTACATAGGCCAACGATGTTTTGGCCCACACATACCATGATCAATGGCTACGCAACGAGATGCCAAAATTGTTTTCATATTAATTCCTAAGTCAGGATGATCAACATAAAACTCGATAACTGACGTTACACAAAACGGACATCATCAAAAACTACGTTTACCTCTCTTCAATTTGTCTTCAAATGGCCACGTGAAACACAAAACTTTTAATCAGGAAATATTCACTATATGTCACGCAACAGAGGAAGTGAAAGAACAGGACTCTTCAGTTTATATTTTAGCCAGTATATTAAAATATTCAGGTAACTGAACTTTACAGGAATACCTGAACATTTCGTGTGGATTTATCAAAAGGAAACAATTATTGGTAAGCAAGAACTATTACAGGGATAACTTTGCTAAGAAACACTGAAATTCTGAATTCTGAAATATAATAACATGCATCATTATCACACACAGTTCAGTCATCGGATAGTCTGTTCATATTATATAATTTTGTCCAATTCATTCCAATCTGAAGTTTACTCAAAATCTCTAAACTTTCAATGATCTCGTGAATTAACCAACTTCTTCACAATTCTGTTCTTCCTGTAGTGAATTTTGTCTTCATGGACAGGCCATTTCCAGTGCCGGCCAGCACGTACCATCACGGACACCTCAAAATTTTCTCCCACCACTGACATGACTTCACCAGGGAAGAGCTCATCATCATATTTGACAACACACCAGTCACCGACCCCTACGGTGCTGCAGGGGACTTCTGGATGGCTGACTGTGGTGCGCTTTCTGATTGTTGCACGTGCAAATTAATGGCATTCGTCGGGATGAAGGGAAGGATTTTACCATCCATCATCCGGAGAAAGTGGCTGCAGGATATGCCACTGACAGCTGGAGCGTCCTCAAAAGCTCATTTTTTTCACTTAAAGAGGTTCAATTTCTCGAGTCGACGTCTCGGTTAATACTTGAAACATCTTTGTCTGCATGTACAAACGATGCCGCATTTGGACCAAATGTTTTCTTGATTGAACAGCTGCCCAAACTTGGCGTTTCACAGTGCCCCCTATCCCATCATCCTGTCCTTTGCCATGTAAGGTGGCAAATTTTTTTCCAACGGATGGTAATGTCGTGCTTCAACTCAAGTTGGAGTATGTCGGCTGCAACGTAGCGGTTTTTGAACTGCGATGCAGGGCCGTCTGACCATACAGAGACCATTTGGATGAGGAAGGGATGAAATCCAGCAGATGATCGATATAAGCTAAAAGAGTCTCCTTGGCATGGATTCTGTTGTCCGAGACGACCATTTCTGTATGTAGAGTTTCATTATAACACAAAGCTGATGTGAATAAGGTGATTTGATGCTGCTGCCAATGTGCAGATTGAATCTCGTCTTGGTATGCACATGTGTAGTTTTCAGCATAATCCACTTGAAGAAGGGCTGTAGTTTCGTCTGTGCCATCTTCTTGAGATTTTCTCTCATTCTTGTAGGTGTTAGTTTGACATCTCTTTAGAAAACAGTGCTCCAAAACTGAGGAATCTGAGAACAAACATACTGATACAGGTCGTTTACTTTGCCTTCTTCAATCATTTACAAAGTCTGTCGTCGCTGTCGTTTTTCCACACGTACCATGTTGCAGCATCGAATCTATCTCACTCGTAAGTCGTCTTGCAAACAGCTGAATCTGTGCATACATTACGCTTTTCAACCAGCAATTTCTGGTTGGATGCTGGCAAATGATGAGCTCTGGAAGATCATGTGAATAACAAGGAAAATGTGTTGATGTCTCATGAAGAGCATCTAGTCCCATGATGAAGTTTTCGTGATACCTTCGGCAATTTGCTGCTGAGAAGAACATGTTGAGGCCGCAAGTCTGCGAACTTGCTTCTGGCAATCACAGTTTCAGGATGTTCCACTTTGAACATTACAAACACCTCCTTTATGGAAGAGGTGAGGTGACGTGCTTGGAGTTTAACTTTTTCACCATCACTGTTTCTAACATTGACGACGTCTTTCCTGCCAGGTGCCTGTCTGCTGACTTTCTCTTGCTGGTAGAACTTCTACACTAGGGTTTTTATTTGTGCAGAAATGGCCATAGTTTTCTGTAGCACACCGGGCAGCTGTTTTGTTGGTGTCACCTCCTGATATGTTGGTAACAGCTTTCGGACAACAGCACTCTGTCTCTTTGGAGTTTGCGGTAGAGCTGATAATAAAGCTCTTTTGGCCCTGCTGACTGTTTACCCAGGGCATCGGCACTTTTGAAAGCTGAGGATTCATTTGACTTTCTCTGAGAAACTGATTCCTGTAAATTAGCTCTCCATTTTGCAACACGTGCCCTCGTCTTTGCTCGTTCTTGCTGCAGTATATGTTTCAGCGTTGAATCACTCAGGCCAGTTCGACGGATTTGTGCCATCTTTCGACTGTTTCTTTGTTGATGTGTGTTTTTTCTTTGATAGTCTTCATAAAGACCCTTTTCTTTCAAATGCCGTCTTCATTTTGACTGTTTTTGTGCAGCAGTCACAGGCATATTGTTTTGTCTGTAGAAAACAAATAAAAACTTTTTTCTTCATGTACATATAGAGTATGATTTGAGTACAGTATGTAGGTGTCTGTCATGGTAAGATTTGCATATGTTCAGTAAAAAAATATATGAATACAAACTGCTATTATTGTGTTGTTGTTGTTGTGTTGGATACCGGGTCCCGGATAATGCCAAGTACACAAAACACACTTCTATATATTACATGTTACATAAAAATATTATACGATGGTCATTAACTGTTAACAGTTGAACTGAATATATAGAGCTGTTTATAAGACCAAAAACAATACATACCGTGCAGATGACGAAAGATTGACTTGGAGCTGCAAACTGGTAGCAGACGATGTATCCCCACATGGAGGAAATGCAAGGGCATAATGCGTAAAGCTCAACAGTTGTACGAATTATTCTGAAGGATAACTTACGTTACGTGGTAACTGACGTTACAAGGTAAGACATGTACCCAACAGCCTCAGGAAACGATTCCAAAAGAATTTTCATATCCCAACAGACAATCATGGCCTAAAGGAAGAGAATTATGCCAACTAACTTCTAACTCATTGTTAATCTCTTCAACCGGACTTTTGGTAACTAACGTTACTCAAAAAATGTGACATACTTTGTCGGCAATTTCCAGCCATAATACCTTTACTACTGGAATCAGTATATTTTGATGTCAGAAGGAAATGTCACAGCTGTTGAAGGCGGTGAATTAGGGAAAGTTATCCCAAAGTTTGGATCGGAAATTAAGAACATGGTTCTGTTTTGTTGGTATTGCCAACAGTTGCAAAAAAATAGCTTATGTTGAGCTTTATTCAATTGTGAGACTGCATTGTTTTGTCTGAAACCGATAAAAACTTTCGGTTATGAACCTGAACATTTTTCATCGACGACTGCAACCCAGCGAGTGTCGGTTTTCTAATGTAGGTTTTCTCTGATGCATCTAGATGACGATTTTACAACGAATATCATATGGATTAAGAATACTGATCAGCGACACGCATTAGATATTTTTGGAACATCATGATGTCTTGCCGGCGTCATTGAAAACTGTTGACTGATTCTTATAAATACTATGATTGTCTTTTTGAATTTGGTGCCAATGCTGTTATATGAAATATGGAATAGGTCTTTGGAATATGGACGCGGATATTCTTTAATGGACGGCTGAATTATGAATGACGGACCAGAAGCTTGTAATCTGGACAACTAAACAGTTTTACAAACACGATCCATTTCGTCGATCACACTGTAAAAAGCAAGGGTTTCAAGATCCCACTTTTTGCTCTCAAAACACCATTTCTGGGGTACGGAAACACCGATACCAGAGTTTCATACGCTTGTGCTTCGAAACCCCGAAATGTGTGTTTGAAAACGCGCCGTGTTGTTCGAAACACTATATTTTAGACAAAGAAACACCCATACATGGGTTTCAAACCCTGGTGTTTTCAAACCCTACAATGTGCGTTTGAAAACGCGCCCTGTTGTTCAAAACACTATATTTGAGGCACATAAACACCGATGCAAGGGTTTCAAACACTGGTGTTTTGAAACCTCATAATGCGGGTTTGAAAACACGCCTTATTTTTCGAAACAGAAAGAGCCTATGAAAAATCAAGCTGCTCTTGGGATTTCACATGACCATACAGAGTTGTTTCGAAAACCAGTTATAGTTTTCGCATAAATACTTAGGCTATGCGTGAAACGATCGAGGCCTGTGCTTGTCGTCTAAGATGGGAAATAATCATGCCTGTGTCGATAGGATCTCTATAAACTAATTAGCCTGAAATTCATTCTATCAGATTGATGTAAGTGATTGAATTGAAAATAAGTGTATTGAATTGAAAATATTCAATCCAACAGATTGAAATCGATAAAATCAATCTATTGTAGACAGAAAATTCAATACTAGATTAAAATTTCCAATTTAATAGATGGAATATTCAATCCAATAGATTGGTCACTAATCCAATGTGACAGATCGGAGACAAACTCATGTTTAATCTGTCACAATATACCCTATTATGTTTTTGGTGGTAGATCTATAGATCTATACCCTCAATCTGCATTGGATTTTTACGAAATTTTGTATGTTGGTCAATGTATTTTTTTTATATCAAAGACGTCTATATCGTTGTTTTCATCATAACAAAAAAATATACATATTCATCCATGCACGAAAGTCAATCCGATCTTTCTCAAGCGATCGTCTTTGTTCAGTCATGCGCGAAATGTTCAGTTGTCACTTTTTCGCATTTTTCGGCTCGGCGCGATGTTATAGGACACTCCTCAATTTCGTGATACAAGCCTATAGGCTAGATCTGATATATTTTTTTTTGTAGAAGCGTCGTGATTGGCCAGTCAACGTTCGACGCGCTCGACGCTTTAATTGCTTAATCCCAATCCATTCCTTCAACAACAGATGCACCCCGGTGATGTGAATTTCATCTTGTGAATTCTTGGAATTTGATACCCCATTTCGTGGGTTGGGGTTTTTCAAAACCCACGAAATGGAGTTTCAAAGCTCGGGATCTTTTTCGCCCGTCCACGCACTCCGCGAAGTAAATGAACAGCTATTGCGCACGCGTGGCGTCTGCTTGCAGCTCCGGCGACTGGGAGACCATCAATAAATTCAGGTAATTATCTTTCATAATCCTTTTACTAGCAACGTAATTTCGCTTTATTTTCAATAAATCTTGCATTTTCATCTTTTTTTAGATAATAATTCGTTCTAATTAATTGTATTTAAAAGATAAAATCGTCAAGTTTTATATGTATTGTGCATGTTGACGACGATCATGTACATCATGATCGTCAATCTATTTTTTTGTCGAAGAGGCCTATACTTATTAGCGCTCATTATTTTCAATCTCTGGAAAGTTCAAACTTTTGACAGATAATGAACTTGGTTTCTGTGCATTGGCCTTTATGAGCATTTTTTGTCTGGGCAGTGGCGTAGAAAGCTGATTTGACCTTTCCATGTTCACCAAACTTTTAAAATGTGATAGTTTTAAAATCACCAGAGTATTTGCTAAATTTGTAATACAAAGCTTCGACAGGAGAGTCAGTTGATATTCTGTACAGGCAGATTGACATGTACCAGTTTTGAAATAATTGAGCCTCTGTTGAGCCATGTAAAATCATACACTTGTTCATGTATACTGTTACTGGCCTTAACCAATGTGATTTGTGTTTGCGCCAATAAACGAATCTGAATCTGTAAAATGATATAGGCGACTGAGCTGCCATTTTCAGATGTATTTTATACTTATAAGTTAAAACGTTTCTTGAGGGACAGAAATTATCGATGAATAAACAAGAGTTGGGGGGGAGGGGGAATAGTTATCGATGAATAAATAGGGGGGGGGGCTTGTTTATTCATCGATACTTTCTGGGGGGGGGGGCGACTCTTGTGTGGTCGCCGCTCTTCTGTGTTCGGAGGTAAATTATTGCCAATTCTGGCGGGCAAGCAAGACCATGCAAAAATGGTCTCAAGATAGCTTGTTGTTGCTGGCACTGTACAGCTTTATGTCCGTATAACAAAGGAGTGAACACAACGTAAAAGTTTTAGTGCTAAAATCGTCCATCATCTATTGTGTTTTGATATCTACGAAGTCAAAGGCAAAATGGTGTGTCGGAAAGTGGACCACAAACAACCTTTTGAACGACTTCGAGTTTGGCAATTTGCAGCAATAGAGCAACGACGTGAGAGGTCTGGCATTATACCTAGATCAAGATATAACATCCAGATGTTGAACCCAGAGCTGGGTATAGATAGGGCGCCAGACTGGACTCTCTTAGTCACTTGACTTGTCATTGTGCAGACATCGCGAGATAAGGTAAACCTTAGGGGGCCTACTCCTTTGCTCTGCCAACAGATCATTTGAACTAACCATACACACACTATGGTATTTTTATTTTGAACAGAAATCGGGATAAAGTACAGTAATTGATTTTCTTTGAAAAAAACTCGCAACATTCATGTTCATCGGTAGTTTGCTGTTTTGGCATACGTAACCACAATATAGCATTTTTTTGTGAATACAAATTATGAATGTGTGTCCACATTTTAAAATCACTGAAAAACAAGAATTTTCAAAATGTGGATACACATGCTATTTAGGTGATGTATACACATTTTTACCTCCACCTTTCTTGATCAATTATCGGCAAGAGAACTCACTAAAATTGCGTCAAAACTCCAGTAGAAATTTTGGTGAAAGTGTTGGGACATGTCAGATTTCGTTACTTTTTCATGTGTCTTCTTCGTTAATTTTCATCGACAAAACTAAATAGGAACTACTTAAAGTTTTGCACAGAACTCTTATAACATATCTAATGGTTAGGCAGTGCTATATTTATAAGGCACGCTTTTGCTCTCGCGCGCCTCCCACTCGCCTTATTCTCGATCGAGGTGCACTTTTTTTTAGCGCACCTGAAATATCCAACTAGTATTTATGCACAGAGTATGTACGTACGGCCTGGTGCAAAACATTGTCAGGCCCCTCGATTAAAATGCGCCCTGCCCCGTTTAGACCGCGCTCCGTCTCTTTTGAAACCGTTCTGCTGCTTTTTTCCATGAATACAGGTTGTTTATTTCCGAATTCTCAACATTGCCTAACATCGTTGACCCGCCGCCATATTGGCTGAAAGCAACCTATTCCAGTACTGGCGTTTAGATTGACTGGGTCCTGATAAGGTGGTGCCTTTGGCCAGTGAAAAACTTTGTTACAATTTCAGCCTCATGTCGCGGGGAAAACCCCTGTTGGTTGAAACTGATATTCAATCAAACTTTACGTTGACTACAACGCGAACTAGTGGATTAATACCATGAATGAATGTCGGTAATAAGCTCTTTTAATTATAAGTTTGAAGTTCCAATACTTAATATAATTCGGTTACAGTTTGTCTCATGTGGACCCTGTTTATTCAACGTGAACAGTTCAGTCTGTGGATCGTGGGCAATCGACACGGAAGTCTAATTTTATGGGGCCGATATAAAATGCTGCATTATTTCAGAAATTACAAATTGAATTGAAGCCTTATTGAGCTATGGCGATATTACGTAGCCCATTTCGACAACAAAATATTTCCAATTTTCAGTACAAAGTGTGAATATCTTGAAAAAATAAATCATAATGTATGGTAGATCTAGTGAGCTGAAACATTATATGTTACTCAGCTTTATGACACTGTTTGGTAAACAAAATTTGTTTTATTCAGTAACATTTTCGGACTAGTAAAGATGTTCTATTTGTCATTAGTTTCAAAGATTTTGGTTCTTATAAGAATATTGTTCAGTAAGCATAGGGATGGCATTGGCCTTTGAGAAATTGATTGGATCAATATATATTTTTCTCAACTTAATATCTTGTAAGTTGGGAATTCCTAACATATGATCATGAGAGCTCATATTTTCACACTGCTAGGGTACAATAAACTCCCAATTTTTTTAATTTAAAAATCCCTCCCCTGAAAATTTTCAGAAGCACGATTTTTAGCTCCCCTTGTCACTCCCCTTAACAGATTTAGGTGCACTTAATTTAGCTCCCCTGCCTTTAATATATCAATATGAAGCACTGGTTAGGCCCAGAAAGAATCAAACCTGGCGTGTTTTCCTTTTTGTATGGATGGGAAACAGATACAATATCTCAATCACACCATAAGATAAACTTTCATCTCAAACCTGAATTCTGTAAATACAAGTATTCGTATATTTGATTGGCTGAACGGAACATATTGGCGCCGCCCACCTGTTATTGAACCAATCAGCACACTTGTTACACGACATACGAATTCGATGAAACTGTAAACAAGATTGGCTCGTTTTCTAGATTTATAGTTTTTCTTTCTCCTCCAGTATGAATTTAAAAAAAATAATAATTAGCTATATCTGTGAAACCGTGATTATCAACATTTAAAACAACATTAAGTATCACTATCTTATTTTATAGCCAGAAGTTGTTAGAAAAGGCATCAGCGAGTAGGAGAATAGCGATTTTCTGAACCTGTCGGCGATCGCGATGTCTGAAGATTTTCTTCTCAGAATTTACTTTTTGTAGATTCATTTTCTCACATATTAATTAAACAAGGAAATTATAAAAAATGTGGATACATTGTGAATACTTCTCTTATATAAGATGTGTATCCACATTTTACAAAAATCATATTTTTAAGCTTTAAGAAAATGTGGATACACATCCTATATGAAGATGTATCCACAAAAACTCGCTATATTGTGGTTACGTCATTGGTTTTTACGGCAAGACCATGCAGATGTCGAAAAACATAATCTTCATCCCTGCCGTACTGCACATATAATGACATGATACAATGGGAATTGAATAGGACTGACCAATCAGTGACTTGTATTTGGCATACTATAAGGGTCTGTAACCAATTTGCTGAGAAAGCATTATAGAGTGAGAAGCTAAAAGGTGATCAAAATTGCTTATGGTCCCTGATTTGTCAGTTTTCCCATATAGGCTGTCATATACAGATCATGTAATTAGTGGTGGGCAGGCCCATACGGTTTTACAAGGGTTGGTTGGGGGGGGGGGGTGGAAATTGCAGAACAAAATTAAAAAAGAAATATGTGTGGTTCCAATACATGTACATCAATCGGAAAATTAGGGTAGCAGGTCTTCGTGTTTAGCGTGAGTGATTGCTCACCTGCACACAAACACTTGCGTAAATTCATGTCACGAGAGTGTTTTTTAGCTCACGTAAACTGTCACATTTTATGTTTCCGGACAACTTTTGAAAAACTGAATGGATTCTTTTCAAATTTAGTTTGTGGGTACCCCGCCTCAAGATCTGGCTTGGGATTGTTTTTCACACCGATCCACCTATAGGTGGCGCCACCTGGGGGCAAAGTTAAAATTTCATTTCCGGAATAACTTTCGAAACAAGAGCCCAAGGGGCTTTCATCTGGAATTACATTGGTCCAAATTTCAAGGTTGTTTAATAGCCTTGATTCCAATTGGTAGCTAGCAATCCAGAGAAAGGTCTACAATTTTGCGCTTCTGAGAATATAACTTATATCACATGTTATATTGAATGATAAACTAAAATGAGCTTAACTCTTGGTAACTAGTTGACCTTGAAGCAAGAGCTGAGAGCTCACATATCCCACACTGAAATCGACAATAGTTAAACATAAGAAAATAGTAGTTTTCCTGCTACTGCTACTAATGGATTCCTTTCAGACGAGAGAATTTTTCAAGAAGGAAGAAGAAAGTGATGAAGTAAACCTTTGTTCTTGAGTTAATAAAGGACCCCTCTTCCCGTTAAATTAGTAAATGTGCGGTTTTTATTTCACAACAGTTTAACTAAATGTAGCGACAGGACAATACCAAGTACATGCAGGGGAAAGATCTTTGAATATTCCAACCTAACCCATATAATCAGCTAAACTTGATTCAGTTTTTGGGGACTGTGACCTTGACCTTCGACGAATTGTTCACAAATGTATAGCTCCACTTTTCCATGCGAGTAAGGTATACTCAAAGTTTGGTACCAATCCATACCTTGAAACTAGAGATATCGCATGATCATCAAATGTTAATGGATGAATGGACAGAACGCAACATCGCATTACACGACCTCGTCTTCGACAGGCATATGAAAATGTGACTTAATGATTTCTTGATTTTGGGGTCACTGACTTTGACCTTTGACCTTGACCTAAATTTTGGTACACGACACATCGTCTTCCCTCAATGTATCAATGGACACAAAAAATCATGATTTTTAATGATTTCCTGATTTTAGGGTCACAGTGACCTTGATCTTTGACTTTGACCTTGGCCTAAATTTTGGTACATGAAAAACCATCTCCCCGTGATTTCTCAATGGACACAAAAAGTCATAATTTTCAACAATTTCACGATTTTGAGGTCACAGTGACCTTGACCTTTGACCTTGACCTACATTTTGATATGTGACACATCGTGTCCCTCTAATGTATCTACCGACACAAAAAATGTTATTTTTAATAATTTCCTGATTTTGAGGTCACAGTGACCTTTGACCTTGACCTAATTTTTGGTATGTGACACTTAAAGTCTTCATTTCCGCCTATTGAATCCACTCACAAAAATTAGTAATTTTTAATGATTTCCTGATTTTTAGGTCACACTGACCTCTGACTTCGACCTACATTTGGTATGCAATGCATCGCTCCCCCCTAGGGCATTCACTCACCAAAAATTAGAACTGTAGATAGAAAACTGTCAATGATCAATGATTTCCTGATTTTAGGCAAGTGACCTTTGACCTCGACCTCAATTTTGATACATGACACATCGTCTCCACCTGGCGTATCCACTCATAAAAAATTGCAACTGTGGATAGAAAACGTTCACATGTATAGACCGGACACGAACACTTCAGTGATTTCCTGTTTTTAGGCCTTTGACCTCTGACCTCGACCTTCATTTTGGTACGCGATACATCGTCTCTTCATAGGGTATCCACTCATCAAAAATTAGAACAGTAGATAGAAAACTGTTCCAGATATAGACCGGACACAGGGGACGGACAGACAGACAGACGGACGGAAACCGCCATCACATAATACGTCCGCCTTTTCGCACCGATCCGCGTATAGGTGGCACCACCTGGGGCAAAGTTAAAATTTCATTTCCGGACAATAACTTTTGAAAAACTGAATGGATTCTTTTCAAATTTGGTGTATGGGTACCTCGCCTCAAGATCTCGCCTGGGATTGTTTTTCACACCGATCCGCCTTTAGGTGGTGCCACATGGGGCCAAAATGAAAGTTTCCTTTTCAGACAATGATGGGTACCTCACCTCAAGATCTCACTTGGGATTGTTTATCACGCCAACCTGCCTATAGGTGGCGCCAACTGGGTGCCAAGTTAAAATTTTGTTTACGTCAGACTTAGTTTCCGGACAATAGCTCCTGAAAAACTCAACGGATTCTTTTTAAATTTTGTATGCGGGCACTTCGCCTCGACATCTTGCTTGGGATTGTTTTTCATGCTGAGCTGCCTATAGGTGTCACCACCTGCGGGCCAAGTTAAAATTTTGTTTTCATGCAATATCTTCTGAAATCATGGCTGGATTAGGACAAGTTACGGTTCCAAGTCAAATCAATTGTTTCAACGTCGGGGGACTTGAACCCCTCAGGTTTTCATTTTACACTACATGTATGTTATTGTTTCAGATTGCAGGTACATTGCTGAAATGCTGCACCATTGTCACCAACCGATATTAACTACCTCCCTGTCTCCAAACTGTCTCTAAAATTGGAAGGATTTTAGGCCTAATGACTAGACAAGATTTTATTTACATGTACATGTACAACAGTAGGCTTTTTTATTTTTTTTATTTTTGTGTTTAGCCAGGAAAAAGTATGACCACTATTTTGGCCTTGATTTTGTCATTTCATTTTACATAATGTATGTATACGGGATCATAATTCTTATTTTTCTCCTTGTCATGAGGTGCCCTATGTGCCAATCTACCTCTTTTGACACGGATAAGAATTTGACAGAATTCATACAGCATGTATCTCTTGTCCATGCTCATGAACCAACTTTTCGTCTTTTGTGCAATCTGCAAAATGCTGACGGAGAGACCTGCTGCAAAATCTTCAAAACTGTACCTGGGTATAAAACCCATTGTTATCGAAATCACAGAAATCACTTTGGTCAAGAAAGGGTCAGATTATTTGCCCGGTGTGTCAGCACACTGTTAACAGTCTTAAGGACTTGTCATCACACTACAGACAGCATTGCCAAAATGGTGATCAAGTGCTATGTGTTGTGAAATTCTGTGCTGCCCAGTTTACTGTATATTCCTCATATACTTCTCATATGTGTAGACAGCATAGCCATGTGACCATGGAACTAATCAAGGAGAAATATAAGGTGTGGCATGAAGAGTTGGATCATGATGAGATGGGGAATAATGAACATGAAATTTCCAATGACATCAGACATGTGTCCAGTGAATTTGCTTTTGTCCGCAACTTGGCATTGATGTTTCTGAAATTGCAAGAATGTTTTTTATTACCAGCCTCCACTGTTCAGACAATTGTTGAAGAGTTTACAAACTTGGTAGATTTGTCTGAGAGCAGTCTGGAAAACAAACTCAAACTGTTTTCCCAGAAACATGGTCTTGGCGAAACAATTGCCGATGAAATGACAGACATAGTTTCCCACACATTTCTGTTGACGGGACTCGGTCAACTATCCACCCAGTGGAAAAGAAATGCATTTTACAAGGAACATTTCAAGGTCATTGAACCTGTGGAGTACTGCTACTCAAATGATTTCAACCAAACTTCCCAGACATTCTATTATGTTCCACTTTTAGAATCCTTGAGAGTCTTACTAGAGAATGAGGATGTACAAAATCAGTTCATGAACCCTAAAAACAGCATGGATGGGATTATATCAGAATTTGAGGATGGACAACTTCATAGGGCACACCCTATATTCAGTAAACACAAGCCTGCTGTTCAGTTAGTGGCTTATGCGGATGAATTTGAAGTAGTCAACCCCCTTGGCCCACACAAAAAAAACACAAAGTGTTGGCATTCTATTACATTCTTGGCAATCTTCATTCTGAGAGCAAGTCCAGAAAACAGGTCATTCAGCTTCTTGCCCTGTGTAAAACAGTTGATATTCAACAGTTTGGCCTACAGAGAATAGCAGAAGTCATAAATACGGACTTATTGACTTTAGAGACCAATGGTATTGATATATCTGGTATCCAAGGCAAGGTGTGGGGAGCTTTAGCATTCATATGTGGTGACAACCTGAACAGTAATGGAATAGGAGGCTTCCATACCTCTTTCTCGCCAAATGTTCGTCGGCCATGCCGATTTTGTTTTACAACAAATGTGGAGCTTCAAACTGTGTTTTAAGTTGATTTGTTGCGACTCCGAACAAAGGTGGCGTATGACCATCATGTACGTGTTGTGGATGAGGATCCATCACAGTCCACTACTTATGGAGTCCACTTCAACAGCCCCTTCAACTCGGGAACGTTCCATGTAACACAAGGTCTCCCTCCTGATATCATGCATGACCTCCTGGAAGGTGTTGTGCCTTATGAAATGGCACTTGTCCTGAAGTATCTGATGGAAAAAGGGTTCTTTGACATTGATTTCTTGAATGCCACTCTGTCATCCTTCAATTATGGGCCTTTGGATAAGTTGGACAAGCCTGTCCAAATCTACAATATCACAGACACCATCAAGCAAAATGCAGGCAGAACATGGTGTTTGCTCCGCCTTTTGCCCATCATGGTTGGCCAGAAAGTGCCGGAAAATGATGAATATTGGACATTCCTTCTACAATTGAAAGACATTGTGGAAATAGCATTTGCCCACAAGCTGTCGATTGGACATGTTGTCCATTTGGAACAGAAAGTCCAAGATCACCTTCACAAATTTAAAGAACTGTTTCCAGAGAAAAATGTCAAACCAAAGCAACATTTCCTCCTTCACTATTCTCATAGCATTTTAAGATATGGACCTTTGAGATTGTGTTGGTGTATGCGTTTTGAAGGCAAGCATTATTACTTTGCTCGACTTGCAAAAGTAATGAACAACTTCAAAAATCTGTGTTCAACACTCGCAACCAGGCATCAGCTGCAGCAAGCATATCTCATGACTTGCAATGGTTATTTGGAGGAGGAGAAGTCTTTCTCTGCCACAGTTCAAACAGACATTCAATTCTTGGCACCAGAAGTGTCCACTCTGCTTCAGCAGCATGGAGTGAAAGAGACACTACCATTGCACCAGTGCAAATTTGCTAAATTAAATGGCATCACCTACTACCAGAAAATGTATGTGGTGATTGGCATCAAGGATGATTTACCAATCTTCGGAAGAGTAGAATCCATATTTTTGCAAGAATTTGAGCCCAGTTTCTTGTTGAAAGAGTGTTGCACATCGTTTTCTTCGCACTTGTCTGCTTATCATGTGATCCCTTCAGGACCACTTCAGGTCCTTAGTCTCAGCTCCTTACATGACTTCTATCCATTGTCAGCTTACTTTATAGGCAGTAAGAGATACATTACATTAAAAAACCTGATCTTTGACCACAGTTTGTATCAGTAAAAACCATTACGAATGCAAACCAGAAGGGACAGGGTTTTTACAATCTACATGTATCTGGTCATCTGATCGAAAGATTTGAGAGACGTTCAGATTGTGTGAACAGACATCATCATAAGCTATTTCTTGAACAATTGATCTTTTTATGATGAGGATCAAGCCCCAAGTTTGTTTGAAAAGATGGAGGTTTATGATAAATCTTGAAATCAACAAATTTATTGATATTTTGTGCCCTTTATTCTTTTGAACATAGATGAATTATTTAATTTTGAGTCAAATTTTAAAGTTCCTCTGACTATTGGTTCTGCATCATGAACATGTTCATACAGTTTGAGCCTTAAAGTTTGCTTATCACAGTCTCTTTTTACATGTATTTTAAATATTTGTACATGTACATGAAACAAGACCTCAAAATTATAGACTTAAAAGACCTCAAAAAGAGTTATCCTCCAAATGGCAATTGTGTATCTATAACTGATCTGCACTTGCCACCTACATGCAGATCAAGATCATTGTTGGCTCAAACGAGTCTCTCGATATTAAAATTGAACAAATTGTGACTGTAAGAGCAGATGATCAATATCGGTTGACATGGAGTTGCTGCATCTCCTTCCACAGTGGTACAGAGATCAACATGGCCTTCAGACTTCTAGTCACGGTTGGGAACTCCACAAAGCCTGTTTCTGTCCTGGAAGAACCACGGACACGAGGAAATGTTCTGGCAGTAAGTACAATTTTCATTTTTCTTCTAGCATGTCTAGTATACCCATTAGGTTACGTGGTTGTGATTTGTAAACTGTGTAATGCATGCAGTTTAACTCCATATACAAATTAATATGAAAAACTGCAGGACATGCCAATTTTTTGCCAGATATGTCACTTAACAGCAATTCTGACCCCTGTGGGTGATCCAAGATGCCTGCTGTTGGCTATCTGAACTCATTCAGACATACATGTATGCCCTTTAAGAAACGTGGTTTGACGACATCATCTCCCAGAGGCTCTACCAGCATGATCTTCAGCATTTAATTTTTGAAGCCCCCATTTCGTACACCATTTGTAAATTATCGTGCAACCTGAACACGGTGATGTTTGCGTGAAGTCCGATGATTTTTCTTTTATATGATAATAGCCATCGCGAAACTATCCCTGACTGATAATGGAGTAAGTGGACCAGCGATTGGATCGTTATCAGCAGGGATTCAACTGACTAACACCTGGCATCAGCCTTTGCTATGCCATTCACTCTCTATGGTTTGATATTTCAAGTCATGAAGATTGTTATTCCTTGTGACTGACTGACAGACTTTCCCTTCGTGTAGATGTTCCAAAACTTCTATCTGCTTATTCTTTAGTGCAAAAGTTACCCCCAACCGCTTCTTGGCATAATATAAGGAGTGTTCGTAGTCCATGTGTGCTCAATCATGAGCATGTCCGTCCATGCACAAAACAATGTACAACAACCATGCATGCAGAGTGCATCTGTACACATTAGATCGTATGTCACATCTGCTGCTTTTAGATATTCAGGTGACTAGATCACTTGAATCCTGTCCATCGGGAACAGTTATGTGATGGCTATCATCATATAACTGTAAAACATCGACTTTCATTCAAATATTGCGGTGTTCGGGCTGAATTATCATGCAGGGAATGGGATCGTCAGTCTACGAATTTTGTCTGTCCATAGAGGTGAATACATGTACGTAAAGGCGAAATGCAAAGGTTTTCATATTTCCCTATTTATATTCTTTGCGGGCTAGTTAATGATGGAAATATCAGTCCAAATACTCTGTTTAGTTTTATTTGAAGTATTTTATCTCCTGATAGCTTTTGAAAAGTGCTTCAAAATTGGCATCTCAAGCCCGACCGATTTCAGAAATGAAATCCGCATCGCTTATCTGCCCTTGTTTGACGTTCGTTTATGACGTCACATCAGACCATGTGGCCGAGCATCAATACTTTTAACGTTCAGTCTTTGGGCGGCTGGTCTGACGTACGTGACGTCACAATCAAGGAAAGATAAGCGATGACGTTTTGCAAATCTGAATTCAGCTGTGCTAGGGGTACCAACTTTTAAAGACAAGATAATTCAAATTAAACCAAGTGAAGTAGATAGACTGGTATTTATATCATTATTCAACCTATATAGAATGTGAAAAGGAGAATCTAAATACCTTTGCATTTCACCTTTAAATTTCATGTGTAATCAGCATCTGTCTAAGGAACAATTCAATCGATCAACTAAAGACGTGCCCTCACTGAGAAGATTTGTTTTTCGCTAACCCGTGTCATCAACCTGTCTGCCATCAACTATCTTAGATCTTAATTTCACCTCCACAACTTCTTCACAGCAAACATTTGACTTACAAACCATAGTTTTAGCATAGAGAGTGGGTGTATGATATACTGCTTCCTGGAGTGGGACCTTTCCGTATTGAAATTCAATGTTATCTTTTATTTTCGTTAATAGGCGATTCGTACAAGGTTTGAAATTCCATCATGTTCACAGCTAGTGTGCAAGCAGTTTGACTCTGACTGGGACCAGTACGTTGATGTGGAAGTGTTTGAAAGCCTTCCAGATAAAACCTCTTTAAAATGTGAAATGACATCTACTATTTTGACCACTGACAATCGTGACGATGACATTCACATGAATGATTCCACAGCTGTGCAGAGCAGTATGTCTGGATCATCTCAGTTGTCATCCCGTACACCTAGATCGTTCCCAATTCCATATGTGTTCCCAAAGACAAAGTTACCAGCTCAAGTTGTGAAAGCATAAGAAGTTGAGACCGACTTGAATCTTCCAAAGTACAGATACTTTCGAGGATTGCTTATTCAAGCTGTTGTTGATGATGCCCTGGACTTCAAGAGTCATCCAGACAATGAAGAGAAACGAGCAATGGCCAGAAGTATTGTCATTCAATGGCCATTTTTGAAAACCAAGTATGGCCGTGGTTACGAGGGGTGGTTGGCTTCAATAACTGAACGACTGAAAGTGGCAAGAAAGAACTGTGGCCTCAGTAATCCACGTAAGAGATCTGAACCTGGGCCCGACATGCCCGAAGAGAATACTCCGAATTCGAGGACCGAAAAGGCTTCACCAACAATTTCAAAAAAGCGACAACCTCAAACCCTTAATTTTGAACCACAGCATTTGGAAGGAGAGGATGATATGTCCCGCATGGCAATGCAAGCTTCTATGCAAGCTGAGATGAAAAAAGGAGAAGCAGCTCAGGATTGGACGAAGTTGACAGATCTGTTGACACGGTCCTTTTCCTTCAGACGCGAGCTGATTAATTCCGGGGCCAATGTGTTGGAGATAAAATCGGAGTATCCTGCAGTTTTGACAAGCAAAGGCCTGTGGATCGAATATGATCTCCTGATAAATGGAAGAGATTCTTCGCGCTCTGTCTTGAAGGCATTTGTGAAGAAGACGTGTGTCCTAACAGAAGCTGCTGCAGCATCCCCATCTGCCCTGAAGAAAAAGGAAGTAAAGGAGATCCTTGACCTAATGAAGACATCTATTGATGAAGGTGGTGAGATACCATCCCTGGAGAGAACTGAGAAGAATCACAGAAGTGTGGCAGGCATACTTCTGTTACCATACCTACTTGGTGAAAGTCCAGATACATTTCTCCGACAGTATCCTGTGAGTTGGTTTCTATTATTTTTTCTTCTGCATCTCGCAAAACGGACGAAGGATTTATTCCCTTACTGCCTAAGTCTCGCTTCTGATCAATTGTCTCCATCTAGAAATGGAGGTAAAATGTTGTCTTTTCTTGGCATATTTTGGTGTGAAGCATATCAAAAATGAACCATGTCAGTCGATATTTTACAGAGTTTGAGAGTTATGCCCCTTTATTGTTCAAAACATTTATTTTTCCAGTTGAGTACTTTTTTCTCAACAGAAGTAATTCACTTGCCCTTGTGCCTTGCAGTAGAGTTATTTCCTCTTAATATATTAAATGATTTTTGAGAGAGAAAGAATAAATTGGTCATCAGCAGGATTCGAACCCATGACCCCGGTTTATCGTGCAGATGCTCTACCGACTGAGCTATGGCGGCCTATAGGTATTACACGTCACCCGTGGTGTGTCCCTGTTATGACAACATCGAGAGAGAAGGTTGGTCATCGCAGGGACAATCCACGAGTGTAATACCTATAGGCCGCCATAGCTCAGTCTGTAGAGCATCGATGTGATAAGCCGGGGTCATGGGTTTGAATCCCGCTGATGACCAATTTAATCTTTCTCTCCCAAAAAGCATTTCATATGTTTATATGCTCAGTGGCAGGCTATATGCCATACCAAATATCATTTCCTCTTAATAGTATTGTTTATTTTTTGTCTACTTCCTGAATGAGTGCAAGAATATACCACTGGAATACATGTATAATTGTCAATTCTAATGATTGGGATCCAGAGCCGAAGGGTTTCAGAAGCATAGTTTCATGTTAATTTTGGCCTGTTTCCAATTTTTATGTGAAGTAGATAGGTGACAATTTATCATTTTCGTGCACGGGATGATCTGTACATGTCATATTGCCTTATAATCTCCTAAAACCATGCCTGAGCTTCATTGATTGATCCTCACATATTAAGGTACCGGTAAATAGTTTTGCTGCCATCAGAAAATAAATCAATGTCGAATTTTATTTTTTGCTCTGTTTGCATTCCCAGGTTACAGCTAGCATGGAAGATCTGAGTGCTGGACCCCCGACCCCCCATGTAGCATCTCTAGGGCCGACTCAACATATCTCAACAAGGTTTTATTTGGTCATTAACATGGTGCCTGTCATCTGCGTGGACCAACTTGCCGGTGCAATTCTACTGATGTTCGTGTCCTACTATGTGTTCTGGCTAGAATACCCTCATGTAACTTCTGCCAGTGGGAAATCAAAGGCTGTACCAATGACAACATTCAAGTACATTGAGGCCGAGATATTCGGCAGAAATGAGGTTGGCTCAATGCCTTCCAAGGTTTGTCGTTTAATTTCCAAGACTGATGAAATAAGCAAAAAGTAAACCTCGTATAGTTGAGGGTCGGGACTAGGCACATATATGCAACTCAAGTGTATGTAGCCACCACTGGCAGACATCAGATTGTAATTTTTTGCCAAACATGACAAAATGTAGAATTGACTATGGCATTTAACGGGTTGTAAACATGTCAAATATACTTCTCTCCCCCGACACAAAGTATCTGGCTCATTCCTGCAGCACAAGTTCACATAAATAGCACCAAGTCATGTCACTATCTTCCTCTCACGTTGACTTGTTGGAAATGGTAGAAGTGCAAGAAATGCTCAAATGCGCATGAACCACTTTAAAACGGAAGTGACACTAACACTTTATGATATGTCGTAAAGAAGTAGGCGTCGTCGGCTAGTGGACGGGGTCTAACGCACGTGGTCAACCTCAATCTCGGTTACCTCAGCAGCTGATGACGCCTACTCCTTTACAACAAATCATAAAGTGTTTGTGTCATTTCCGTTTTAAAGCGGTTCATGCGCATTGGAGCGTTTCTTGCACTTTCGCCATTTTCAACATTTCAACGCGAGAGGAAGATAGTGACATGACTTGGTGCTGTTTATGTGAACTTGTGCTGCGGGAATAAGCCAGATACTTGGTGTCGGGGGAGAGAAGTATATTTGACATGTTTACAACCCGTTAAATGTCATAGTCAATTGTACAGTTTGTCATGTTTGGCCACAAAAAAATGACGATACTGATGTCTGTCCTAGTAAGGATGTTCAACTCAGTCGTGGCTACATACACGGAGTTGCAAAATGTGGCTAGGTCAGAACCAGAGATAAACTATAAAGCAGGAAAACAAAGAAATAGTCTGTAGTATTTAACCATGAGGGCATTATTATTAACTCTTTGAACCCAGGAGTTTTCATGTCTTTCAACACCTTAACCTGCTAAAATAGAGAAAAAAAATTTGTCCGAAGCCTCTCTTGTATATACATAATCTGAACAGTGTTGATCAACCCTTGGGGACTCTATGAGTGGCAGAGGATCCATTTTGGACTTGGGCGACCAAACTATTCCTTTGAATCGGATACGACTTAAAACGTTATCTGATTGGCTGAATAGTAGGTTCTGAAATCAGAGGCCGCAAAAGCAGCTTCTTGGGTATAAACAGTATCTAAGTAGGCCGTAAAAGCGGCCTGTCGGGTTCAAAGAGTTAAGATGTTGCCGGGGAGTTTATGAAGCTTCAACCTCCTGAGTTATTCCCGGGAAAGGGGATGGACCGGAGTGACCATTCCCACTCACTTTGGGAGTGACTCTGCTCAGATGGGTGCCTCTTCCTATGGCATGGTTGGACAGGGAGGGAAAGGATCTGGGCCAAAAAAAAATCCTCTATATTTTCTTCTCCCACTCTTATGCCCTCCCGTCATCTGAAAAACTATCTGTCTAGCGCTATCCTTGCTTATGTAGGATGGCAGGGTTGGACAGGGAGGGGAGGGATCTGGGCCAACTATTATGTTTTCTATATTTTTTCTTATCCCACTCTTGTGCCCTCTTCTGCCATCCGAAGGGGTATCTGTCCAGCACTGTGCTCCCTTTTGTAATATGTAAAAGGGCTATACAAAAATCGGGACCTTCCATTCCTCTCTGGAGATGTGAATGATAATTGTATCTGGAGGTCAATTTTAGGCATTGTAATCATTTTGTGGACAACAATCAAATTGTGTATTTTATATTATGGTACATGTACTAAAGGGTACATGTAGGCCATGTATGATTAAAAATATGTCTATTTCTTGACCATTGTAGATAGAATGGATAGAGTGATAAGCTTATGTCTACAGGTGTTCTGTGTGTATATATTTCTTTGTATTCTTTGATATGTATCCTAGAAGTCTACACTTAACATGCTTAATAGCTGAACAAATGACTTATAATGGATAGTAATTTATGTGTTCATCAACATCTCATGATCTCCTGAAGATTCTCAGTGTTTTCAAATCAATGTGCTGCTGTCAAACTTTACAACAGAACATGCTATCATTCCTGAGTAAGCCCTTGTATGTACCGTGCCACACAATAGAATGACTAGGTTTCAGAGCCACGAGGTTTTACATGTACAAGCATAGATTCATGTTATATCTAGATTTGAGTATTTATTTGTAATATTGTCATTGAAGGAAGAATTCTATCTTTGTAACTTCTGTGGATGTTGGTTAAGTGTTCTTTGTTTGTGGGAAATTTTCTTAACATTACCAGGAAAACGTTTCCGTATACAACCTTGATAACTGACCCTCCCATTCCATTGTGGATGTTGTGAAATGAACTAGAAATGAGATACAATGTGAACTCGATGTGAAAATTTTACTACCTGAATAACGAGAAGAAATGCACAATACATGTACATAACATAGTATGAATTGCTGTTTTCTTTGAATCAATTGGTACGTGTAATGTATGTGCATATGTTTAATAGAATTTTAAAGATGTAATCAACCTCATAATTGAGCAATGTTGTAAACTCTCCCCTGTGCATTTTTCCGGCAAGAAATGCTCAAATGCGCATGAACCACTTTAAAACGGAAGTGACACTAACACTTTATGATATGTCGTAAAGAAGTAGGCGTCGTCGGCTAGTGGACGGGGTCTAACGCACGTGGTCAACCTCAATCTCGGTTACCTCAGCAGCTGATGACGCCTACTCCTTTACAACAAATCATAAAGTGTGTGTGTCATTTCCGTTTTAAAGCGGTTCATGCGCATTGGAGCGTTTCTTGCACTTCCGCCATTTTCAACATTTCAACGCGAGAGGAAGATAGTGACATGACTTGGTGCTATTTATGTAAACTTGTGCTGCAGGAATAAGCCAGATACTTGGTGTCGGGGGAGAGAAGTATATTTGACATGTTTACAACCCGTTAAATGTCAGTCAATTGTACAGTTTGTCATGTTTGGCCACAAAAAAAATGACGATACTGATGTCTGTCCTAGTAAGGATGTTCAACTCAGTCGTGGCTACATACAAGGAGTTGCAAAAATGTGGCTAGGTCAGAACCAGAGATAAACTATAAAGCAGGAAAACAAAGAAATAGTCTGTAGTATTTAACCATGAGGGCATTATTATTAACTCTTTGAACCCAGGAGTTTTCATGTCTTTCAACACCTTAACCTGCTAAAATAGAGAAAAAAAATTTGTCCGAAGCCTCTCTTGTATATACATAATCTGAACAGTGTTGCTCAACCCTTGGGGACTCTATGAGTGGCAGAGGATCCATTTTGGACTTGGGCGACCAAACTATTCCTTTGAATCGGATACGACTTAAAACGTTATCTGATTGGCTGAATAGTAGGTTCTGAAATCAGAGGCCGCAAAAGCAGCTTCAATGTGCTGCTGTCAAACTTTACAACAGAACATGCTATCATTCCTGAGTAAGCCCTTGTATGTACCGTGCCACACAATAGAATGACTAGGTTTCAGAGCCACGAGGTTTTACATGTACAAGCATAGATTCATGTTATATCTAGATTTGAGTATTTATTTGTAATATTGTCATTGAAGGAAGAATTCTATCTTTGTAACTTCTGTGGATGTTGGTTAAGTGTTCTTTGTTTGTGGAAAATTTTCTTAACATTACCAGGAAAACGTTTCCGTATACAACCTTGATAACTGACCCTCCCATTCCATTGTGGATGTTGTGAAATGAACTAGAAATGCGATATAATGTGAACTCGATGTGAAAATTTTACTACCTGAATAACGAGAAGAAATGCACAATACATGTACATAACATAGTATGAATTGCTGTTTTCTTTGAATCAATTGGTACGTGTAATGTATGTGCATATGTTTAATAGAATTTTAAAGATGTAATCAACCTCATAATTGAGCAATGTTGTAAACTCTCCCCTGTGCATTTTTCCGGCAGTGAAGTTTACTAAAGCATCATATGTATTATATTTGATGGGATTGCCATATATAACGAATGGAAGAATATCTTGTCAGAGAAATTTGAAACTCTACCCGCTTAGACGAGTTTTCTGTTTTGCCATTGAATGTGTTGTATGCGGAGAGGAAAATGACATCACTGTTTGACATTCGAGTGCTGTAGCAACGCGGATGAACCTGAATACTACAGTTACAGCCCAGGCCTTTCATTTTACGGGGCTGATTTCAGGTTAAAGCATACAATCAGCCCGTCAAAATGCAAGGCCTGCAGCCATGGGATAACGTCATGCCTCATTCCTAAGTTTTGGTAGGGTGGCAGAGCACACATTATAGTCAGAATGCACCACATACATTGTCGATGAGAAACAAAAAAAAATAATTCACTCTATTGTTTGATATAGTATCATAGATTGTGTGTTACTCTTGAGCTTCCGAGTGCATTGAATTTTATTTCGTTTGAAGCCAGTTGAAAATATTGATGACCGCTAACACGATAATCACCAAGACAATATGCTCCATAGTGTGACATTTACCACTCTGTGTTACTGACCTAATATTAGAATTTCCACTGACAAGCTTTGAATAATAAAGACGGGTAAGCACTTTGAAGAATGACAAGTCACAAACAATTCATTGTGACTCAATATTTCCTTTTATTTCTTCAAACCATCGTCGGGAGTAATTTTACAGAGAAACCTGGAGGTATATATACAAGTAAAGGTGTTGAAATAATCGGTGATGAATAAACATATATGGTTGTGAAAATGTAATGATTGAAGCGATTAACAACATATGGGATTAAACACTATGCGGTGACGACAATAAACAAAGACTCGGGTACGGTTGACAAGTGTTTGTAATTGTATCTGCATAGGGAAGTGACCAGTTCCATATAATATACATTTGTCAGATTTTATTATTTTATCTATTAAACAAAGCTAACACCTTCGTAGCTTTCAGTCCATGATTTAATTGTGGTTTGTTGCTTTTAATTGCAAATGCCTCTTTAAACAGTAATTCTGACCAATGCTGAGATTTATTTATAACTTTGTAGTTGTTAAAAATAATCTGAGGAACACTTGTCAACCTTACCGGAGTCTTTGTTTATTGTCGTAACCACATACTCTTTAATCTCACATGTTGTTAATCGCTTCAGACATGTATTCTATCTGTTTATTGAACTTACCAGAATGTAATGCCACAACAACTTTTTATATTGCACATAATTAACACTGATGACAAACCATATATGTTTATTCATCACCTATTATTTCAACACCTTACGTGTATATATACCATTAGTTTTCCCTATAAACTTACTCCTGACGATGGTTTGAAGAAATAAACCGAAATATTGAGTCACAATGAATTGCTTGTCAATCTTCGGAGTGCTTACCTTGCTGTGTTACTGATCTACATGTACATGTATAGCCTATAAGCAGGAATAATGCAAATTAATAATTTTAGCCTTAAGTATAACCTTTCTCAGCTCTATGCAATAGTTGGTTGGCATTTTCATAATTGAAAAAGTAAATTTACCATCAAGAACTATCATTATATTTTAATTAATCAAATAATTTTGTGTGATTCAGGAAATGTAGATGAAATCTAGTCTGTTTTATATCACATATTTGGCTTCAAATTCCATACACTGAGTTAACTTCATTATTATGATGGAGAATGTAATCATGGTAATGAATTAATGCAATGAACAATGGAGTCTTTCCACATTAATCCTTGGACAATGCTGTGTTGCCCCGGTGTCGGCGACACTGGTACACAGCACAGCTTGTTCTCTTTTATCTCAACCCAACGTTTGTATTAATCTTAAGCAGGTTTTTCAACTATTGATAACTAGTATAAATATGATATGGATAAAATATTCCTACTATTCTAAGAAAGACCAATAAGCTTACATTTATGATAATTTTGCCAACTTCAGGTCAAACATATACCTGTTATCATCATTTAAAAATATATTCTGGTAATAAAGCCATAGGGAAGCGCTTCAATTGACTAACCGCAGTTCAAGCGACCAGCCAGGTGTCTGTACACCGACCGTTGCCATTAAGGTGAGACAGCATTGTCTAGGGATTAACTTTAACTCATAGTGGGAATTGCCCATTGTGGCAAAATAATGTTAAAGAATTAATGGAATGGATTACATTATAGAATGAATAAATCATGTGAACTATGCAATGGTTACATTATATTTTTATTGACATATATTGGACAGTTGAAATATTGATGACTGTTAACTTGTTGGTTAATAAAAGTTTGTATTCGATTTTACAGTTGATGTGGATTCATGTTTTATTATATTATATCTGGCAGTGTCAAAGGTGAAATGCAAAGATGGCATTTGCCTTTTATATAATGTATTTTCTAGGAGCTCAGCTGAACAATATTCTACGTATCCTTGGAACGTGCTGTGGAGGTGTGCATGAGTGATCGCTCACCTGGATGGCTAATACCTAATTGCTAATCACAGGCCTCAAAACAAGAGTTTTGGGGGTATGGGGGTGGTTTTAGGGTGAAGTGTCTAAATATGTGGTCTCTATACATAACCCCATGTTTTTTTTAACATTTGTCAAAATATTGGGTTTCTATACAGAACTCCATGCTTTTTGGCATGGGGTTATGTATAGAGACCCCATATTTGAACACTTCACCCTAAAACTACCCCCACACCCCCAAAACTCTTGTTTTGAGTGCCAGTGTTAGATCAAACTTTGTATTACAGTTTTTAATACAAAATGGTTTACATTATGATGCATTTGAATGTGATATTTCGGGAAATGTGAAGTATGTAAAGCCTTTCAAAATCTGGCATTTGGAGTTTTAATCTAGAATCTAAATTTTGTAGTTTTTCTAACAACCGGGTAGGTTTTTGAAACCCCATTTGAAACCCAGCTGCAACGACATTTGGGGTTTCGAAACTCATAATGCAGTTTTTCCAAAAACGAAAAGTAGTTTTCCGGAAAACCAAGTTGATGGGTTCCAGAACACCAAAACCAATAATGCAGTTTTTCCATTAACGAAAAGTATGTTTCTGGAAAACCAAGTTGACGGGTTTAGGAACACCAAAACCAATAATGCAATGTTTCCAAAAACGAATAGTAGGTTTCTGAAAAACCAAGTTGACGGGTTTCGGAACACCACTTCTGGTTGCAGCTGGGTTTCACCCACTTTTAGGGTTTTGAAAAACTTCCTTTTTGTATCTGTTCATTAACTCGAGAACAAAGGTTTACTTCATCACGTTCTTGACATTTTTCTTCATTCATGAAAAATGTTCTCACTTGAAAGGAATCTGTTTGAAGGAAATGTAATATTTTCTTGTATTTGACATTTGACAATACTTGACCATTTAGGTTTTGCCCAAATACCGTGGTGAAGTTCAGATGAATGCTGTTGATCACAGGCATGACAAATAACAATCAATACCAATCATTTCTATGATTCCCAGGCATCGATATATAAAAAGCCTATAGGCTCTAGTTTTCTTCAATTTTCTTGCATTTGTCCTTCTTTTCACATGTTATGTTTATCTATGTTATTTGACAAGTGTCAGTGAGTATGATATCTGGTCAAGTAACAGAAGTAAAAAAAATCCCAGTTTAAGGTACTGTATCAAGCAGCTCACTGCACTGCAGATGCCAGGCATGATAACGGGATCCCGAACACTGGTAACTAATTTCTTAGCCCGACTTCCTATTATGATGTGCCAAATTATGATGTACCAAACAAGGAGGTCCACCTGAAAGAGAAAATATTGCATTAATTAGCACCTGTTTAGCTAATCTGGGTCGAAGGCCCGATGGGCTAATGTCATGGCCTGATTGTCCGTCGTCAGTCATCCGTCGTCCGTAAACCTCTAATTCTCTGAAACCGCTTGGCTGATTAAGCTGAAACTTGGGCATGCATGTTCCCCCCAATGAGTACACCAGAATTTGTTCATGCGGTGTCGATATGATTTTAAATATGACCGGCATCTTGAATTTGCCAGTGAAATATTGTCATCATTATTTTTCAGTAACTACTTCATGGATCTTTCTCAAATTTGGTACACCGGTTCCCCTTTGGGTCTAGTTGTACAACATCTGTACTTTAGTTCAATTTGAATATTCAATATGGCGGCCATCTTAAAAACAGTTTTATTGGTAAATCTCGGGAACTACTTCATGAATCTTTCTCAAAATTTTGTATAAATGTTTCTGTTGGGTCCTGTTGTGCAATTTGGTCCGAAAAAAATTCAATATGGCCGCGAAGCAGCCATCTTGAATTTTCCCTATTAAAACATTGTTATTGCAAATTTTTGGGAACTACTGCATGGAGCTTCTTAAATTTGGTACAGAGGTTCCCCTTGGGGATATTTCTGTAATATTTGCTATTTAGTCCGATTCGAGAATTGAAAATAACCACCTCGTGACCAGGCGGTCATCTTGAAAATGTTTTTTTATATATTAAATCTTTGGAACTATTGAATGAATCAATCTCAAAGTTTGCAAAAATGTCCCTCTTACATTGATACACGGGTCCTCCTTTGAGTTTAGATGTGTTTTAGATCTGATTTGAAAAATCAATATGGCCACCGGGCGGCCATCTTGGAAAGAAATGTTATTGCTAAATCTTGGAATCGAGGGATCTACTGCATGAATCTTTCTCAATTTGTGTATGAATGTTTCTCTTGGGTCCTAGCTGTACAGGAAAATGTCTCCATGAAACCTTGATCGCTAATTGAAAGGAATACCGGTGGTCGAAAAAAACATCGAATTTTCGAAGGGAATATCGAGATGACCCCGGCACTGTTCTGTACAGAACTTGTGAGTGATACGAGAACAAATAGTTAGTAAACAAGAAGGCAAGAATAGAATAGAATATTAAATGATTAAGGGTCGAATATTAACACTGAAACTGTAAGTTATGTTAATAAATAGCTTGTCCGCGTATGTGCTATACATGCTGTAATGAAAATTGCTGTCTGTCCCTCAACTGGACCATTCACCGATCACACATGATCAGCTTCCGGATTGGCTATATTGCCTTGCGACGTTCGAGTGATCTCCCATGTGAACGTCCGAACAATTCAGTATCGTATTTTTCCCACAGGTGGGTAGGTGCTTGAAATCGAACTTTTAATATTTTCTTCTGAATTTGGTCGTATTTCATGATTTTGAGCCAATTTAACATGTCTTGAGCTGAATTTTAAAAGCAAATTTCAGTCGTGCACTATCTTTAATCATTTTAATATTCATGTCAGATTTCCAGGAAAAACATCCTCGATATCTTTTATCCTGATCGGCAGCTTCGGTATAGCATGTGTTGTTGTACTGTTACGCTCCTTTTGATTGGCTTAAGCCGGCGGAAGTTGACCGACTGGTCCAATGAAAAGTCGGCTAAATACCGGTCACCCGAGTGCAATATGGCCGAAAATCGGAAGCACGGCGAAGTTTGACTCACTCTTTTTGCGGAACAATTTGATGAAGCCCCGAAGATATTAAATAAAGACACAGATCTTAAAATGATCAACAGCATCAGGGAAAGTCTGTGACAGTTTGGGTATACATTTTATGGCCAATCTGAGCCAGATCCCCTTTTCCAGATCGATTAAACTATCGCTGCAATACATCACAAAACTGTGAACCACTGTGAAAACTGTGTTCGAACCTCTCAAATCCTGCATATAACTGTTTTCAACCCTCAGTACGCCGATTTCTATTTAAAGAAACCCTCGATTATTCCACCTCTTGGAATCCGTACGAAAACCACACATTGTAGCAGCTGGTATTAAAGTTGGTCAAATTTTACCTAACGAGCTCTTGCCAACTCCAACATGGCATTTAGCCAAACCAGAAGTAGATATTTCACTGACGAAATATAAAAAGGCAGACACGAGCCAGCTCGTGTATACACAAGAATTTGGTCTACTGAGAGAGAAATACAGATCACATCAGGCTATTTATACAGATGGTTCTAAAGATGGTGAGAGAGTAGCATGTGCTACTATCTTTAGTTCCAAAACAAAAACCTCTCGTCTACCAGGTAAAAGTTCCATATTTACTGCAAAAGCAAAAGCTCTATTATCAGCTTTAGAAGGTATTGGGTCCACTAGAAGGGGAAAATATGTCATATTCTCAGATTCACTATCATGCCTTAAAGCGATTAAAAGTGGAAATTCAACTCATCCCACCATCTTGAAAATTCTACAATTATATGACACTAGATTTGATCAACAGATAAAATATTGTTTTGTTGGATGCCTAGTCACGTTGACATCAAAGGCAATACTGAAGCTGATAGATTGGCTGAGGCAGCTCTAGATGAAGAAGTTGATCCTGCTGGAATCCCATACAGCGATTTCAGACTATCTATCTGCGCTTTGTAAGAAAGCTGTTACAATCTTTATGGGATACTATGGATAATAACAAACTTCACGAGTTCAAAAAAACGGTTGGTTATACTCATCTGAACAGTCATAAACGTTTCGACCAGACCATGATTAGACGATGTAGGATCGGCCATACACGATTAACTCACGAATATTTATTAAAACAGGAGTCGGTCGCAAGGTGTATTCCATGCCATGAAACTGTCACCATATGAGTGAAACAAACTTGAGTGTGACATTAAACCAAATTCCCTCCCTCCCTCCATGCCATGACGATCTCACGGTGAAACATATTCTCATAGACTGCATAGATTTTAAGACTGTAAGAGATACTTTTTATTGAGCAGCTACGATGGAAGATCTTTTTAGCAGAGTAAAAGAAGATTGTATTTTAGATTATTTGAAAGAGATTGGTTTGTTGTACAAATTTTAATGTTTGTACCTGTTTTAACACATTAGTTTACCGAGTTGTTGAATTGAATACTTAGAATTTTGTTTGATCGTAGCTATATAGCTGAAATATTGCTGAATGCGACGTTGAACAATTCTCTCTCTCTCCCTATTTTTTTTAGTTTTGGCTTCTTTTTGTTTCGTTTTAGGGTTTGGCGTGATTAAATTTGACACGTTTCTCTTCGGGCTGAACAACTCCACCGAGTGAGAAATCTGATTACCATATGTAGTATTCAAAGTGTTCTTTTGTATATAGTAGGGTGAGTGTTACAGATGTGTTGTGGTCTTCCAAAATGATGAAAGCAATAATCAAACGGGACCTGATGCATCACTACGCAAATTGTAAACAAAGGCAATCATTCCTAAATCTGAATTTAGTTAGTTTGAAAATATTAATCAAGAAATTATTGCCGTAGGCCTAAACATTTATTGTGAGAATAATCAGATACATGTAGAAATAACTGGCATGATCAGATAACTTAGTGTAATTAAAATTATTTGCAAACAATTCCTGCTAAGAGCCTTTTATAAGTGATATATTTGTTAATTCTGTTTGAAGATTTTTTTTATTTGCCAAAATTCAAAACTTAGTGTCCATTTAACCATGCACCTAAGCAAAATCAAAGTAAAAACTTTAGAAATCAAGTCACTGCTGAAAATAAACACTTGAGCTTGCCGAAGCATCCTCAAGCTGTATGTAGCTGTTGCAATTGCCACATTTTGAATTCACATCTACTTGCACCCCCACTACTTCCCCAATACTATAGCGCAAATATGCCTTACTTTCGAAACGGACTTCCTCTACTTCTACTATCTCAGAGGGTGGTGATGTGCTTACATATCTAATCTTGTCATAGAACTTTACTACAACACTACTACTCTACCTTACTAATCTAATCACGCCAAAGGGCCATGATCGAACATCCACTATTGTCTCCCACTAAAATCTTCAAGCGTTTTACAGATCCTCGGACAATGATGTCCTCTTCTGTTAATTGGCAGACCACCTTCTCGGTCACTTTCAGCTGAAAGAAAAAATATGACTTCCAAATGTAGCTCCATATAACACGCCAATTTAACCATGCATTCAAGGGTTGATCAACTTGTTTGTGTGTGCTTACCAGTTGATCAACCCTTGAAAGCATGGTTAAAATGAAGCAAATGTCTATTCCCTGTTTACATATAATTGCAGCACCGCATTTTGAGGATAGAATTTGATTTTTGTTTTCACTTGAACACCGTGCTGACCTAAAAAAATTAATACTACATTCCCCACTTTTTAGTAATAATGACGATGAAGCATATTAGAATATATTTTATGGAGATAAGCGCATTAAAATTGGCTGTAAAGTTTGGGCACCCATACACTTAATAGGTATCAAAATGGCTCTGGATATGTCTATGACAATATTACAATATAACATTTCAAGGTCATGATCATATATACAAAGTAATAAGAAACCACAGAAGACTGCACAAGTTTACCCAGCAGGGACTGAATTAAAAAAATGAAAGTACTCAAGAGTACTAATGTCTTGACCACAATGAATGGCCTTCTGGGCCTCTTAGCTCAAGTCGTCCTGGAGGTATCCCCACCCTTATGTTTGCATAATATCGACAACTGTTGGTAAGTTTACCTAAAATTTATATTTCATTTTATGAATACGAGATGCACAGCTTTGAATTATATTGAAGTTAACAAAGTTTCACAAGCATGCATAAAAACGGCCACGGTTATGGTTGGCCGTGGTGGACAAATATCTCTATTATGTATGCGTATATATTAGAATATATATGCATATTAAATTCAATACATGCCCATATATATTCACAGCCAATCACAGAGCAGTTTTATATATGCGTATTAAATGTTTTTGTATGCAGATCCAATCATTTTATATACATATTAATTCAGATTTCATCCCTATATATAAAGAAGTTTTCTACATACTAATTTCGATTTTATCTCCATACCAATTCACATTTATGTCGGACAATAATCATTTATGTCGTACATAAATCAACCGATAGAATCACAGGAATTATGTAATTAAAACGCTGCTTTGGACGTGAAAAGATCAAGGTCCACACGTCGATGTGTGTGAAGATGGGTAAACTCATCGTTATATTCTATGAATGAGTATTTTCTATTAATTCAACAATTTTGTATGTAAATTTGCTATGGCTTACGAAGTTTCCTCGGAGGAACATAAAAAAAATACGACACAGAAGATAAGCACAGTTGAAACGTGCATTGACAATGCTATGTAAAAGGGGTGGCTATAACAGTCTACAATCTCAATATGGCTACAATCTTTGCACAGGGTAAATTATCGTGACTCTTTCCAGCTATAAAAACGGCAAGCGGCTATCAAGCTATCGGACATATACAATCTTGTCCCGAATGTCAACAAAGAAAGGTCACACAAGTTAGGTCAAAAGTCGGATGCAACTTGTGGGAAGGAAGCGATTTATGTCGTACATAATTCCTGTGATTCTATTGGTTGATTTATGTACGACATAAATGATTTATGTACGACATAAATGATTATTGTCCGACATAAATGTGAATTATTATGGACATAAATTCGAAATTAGTGCGTAGCTAATTTCTTTATATATAGGGATGAAATCTGAATTAATGATTTGATCTGCATACAAAAACATTTAATACGCATATATAAAACTGTTCTGTGGTTGGCTGTGAATATATATGGACATATATTGGGTTTAATATGCATATATATTCGAATATATACGCATATATAATAGCGATTTTTGTCCACCACGGCCAACCATACACGGCGACTGTATTTCATTACAGTATACTGGAATACAGAAAAATCAACAGCTGCCCGGCCTGCTAGTTCAATAAATTAAACGGCTTTATATCGCTATTAATTATATTCGGATATTAAATTGGCGCCAAATCAATGTCTGAATATAAATAATAGCGATAAAATCGTTTATAGTTTATTGAACTACCCGGCCTGTGAGATACTGGATGGTAGATGCCTATAATATGCGTATTGTGAATAAATTATATGAGAATATGTATGAGAATCAACTTAATTCAACTCCTGATAATTTTAAGATTTAATATTTCAGGTCATGAAGAGCAGTGGCAATTTATTTAAACTCGGGTACACTTGAAACTATAATGCCGGTACACTTTCTCGGCCAGTGAAGTTCTTAACTCTTTCTGCAAACGAAGTGGTCAAGATTTGTTTACCATATTTTAATGATGAAAGCATTTATTGTGTACAGTACTTGTTATGTGGTAGATAATGAGTGTTGAATATTATGAAAATGCCACCACCGACAAGATCGGTGGTAAAGATACAAAGCCACAAATATACACCCAAGCCAGAAAATTTACACCAGGCACCAACTAAAGCCAAACGGGCTACAAAAGGAGTACCAGTTTAACCTATGTTCCCTTTGCCTTCACCGATTTTCCCAATCAATTCATGCAAAAAGTGGCACGGAAATCCTAACGAACTGAAGAAAGTAATGTTTTTATGGTTAGTGTAACTCTTGATTGACACTTCAGATCGTTATGTTGATTACTTCCAGAAATTTTAATGACTAAAAGTGATAACGAATCGGTCACGGCGATGACAATCACCTCGTGCTCTCATCGAAGCCAAAGCTCTGTCCAAGTTTGAAGTCGATCGGTTCAATAGTTCTCAAGTTATTGTTAAGAGTTAAAGGAAACCTGTCGGGCAAAATCATTCAAATACACATTAGCGTGCTTACAACTTTTGTGTATGATGCAATTTTATAAATATTCCAAAACATAGATATGAAACAAACAGGCGTCATGAGTGAATATGATTTAATGTGTGAATATGATTTAATGTAGCTTTCAACTATATTTTAGTTCTATCAAGACGTTTGGGTCCCATTCCTTCTTACACCCGGGAACCACTACCCGCGGGTGCCCCGGTTTGTCGCCTGTTATGGCAGCTGTCTGAGGAGCTGAGCCTGAGCCTATTTGACTCCACCTGCTCACTGGGGTGATACGCAGGCACAAGCTTCCACCTTCATTTTAACAAGCCAATTTGTACTATTTTACTTCGAATTTCCCTTGATATAACTGGCCCCATTCAATGTTCAAATAGACACGAGACGTCACTGACTTCGAAACCATTTAGATTTTGAAATGTGTCATAGAAGTGCTATTGATTCGTTGACCTATATATTGGGGCAACACTACCACCATATTAGGAGGAACGACGCCGCTACTTGAGGATGATCAATGTTACTTTACACACAATCGGCATGTACGTTCTGGTTGGTTCGTCTCTCGTTCGTAGATGAAATTTACACATCGGATTTTGAACACTGAATGTGGTCAGATAAATCAAGGCAGATTTGAAGTTGGAACATAAAAATTGGCTTGCTAAACTGAAGATGGCATATTCAATCCCAGACCACAATCGCTCTCTAAAGTGTGGAGGCAGACGAATCTGTCCCATTCTAGCACGTGACAGCCTCTTCACTCGAGATAACATGAATCTGGAACAGCCAGTTCGTGATATGTTATTATTTAGCTATCAAAATACATCTATTTGAGTGTAATAACTGTATACTTAATTTACAATAATCTAACAAAGACGGCAGGCTCATCGATGGTAGTAGTATATTAGAGCTACTGCGGAAGTTTATGAGAGTGATCGGGCCATATATAAACAAATGCATGTGCAAGGTCAATGGCAATGAAAGCGTGTAGCATGCTATTCGATTGTGAACACATATCATGAATCGTTAGATTCTTGGTATGTGCTTTAGTATAGTTTAACCAAAAGACTACTGTGAAGTCACGTGGCTCTGTCAGTATGTCGGCACCTCTTCCGACTTCCAGTGTTGTAATTTTCACCTGTATATGGCGAGATTCTGCTGGTGGACGTTTCGTCCTCGAGGCCCGCTCTCTGTACAGAGCTTTTGATCTTTGATATATGTTGGGATTTGTGAGAAGTTGATGCTGGGTCGACATCGGGCATTAATTAATTTCTCATTAAAAATATCTATGTGAAATTTGGCAACACAATATATCAGCAGGATATAGGTATTCCAATGGGTACTAATTGTGCACCCCTGTTGGCCGACCTGTATCTGTTCTCTTATGAATATGACTATATGCAGGCGCTTTCAAAAACCGATCCATTCAAAGCCCGTTCCTTCTCATTCACCAAACGCTATATAGACGATCTTCTCGCTGTGGATAATCGCTATATAAATGACGCAGTGAAGGATATATATCCACCTTCACTGGATTTGAAGGAAACTACAGATAGCCCTACATGCACATCTTATTTAGATCTCTATCTCTATAAAAATGAAGCGGGCATTCTCTCTCGTCGACTTTATGACAAAAGAGATGATTACAATTTCGACATCGTAAACTATCCCTTTCTGGATAGTAATATTCCAGTGGGACCTGCATATGGCGTATACATATCTCGCTTAGTAGCATTTGCTAGATCCTGTGTTAAATGTGATGATTCAACAAAACATTGTTGCAGAAACTTATAAAACAGGGCTATTCCACCAAGCGCCTCCACTCAAAGTTTCTCAAATTTGGCGATACATATCGCATGCTGATAGCAAAATACGAACGTAGCGTGCAAGATCTATGGCGCTACGTTTCGTAACTTGTGTCTAATTCCGCTTAACCCGGGGCTAGGGGCCGTATGAACCCATGTACTTCAAGATCCTCATGGTACTCATATGAACAGTCACAATCAAAGCGTGACTGAGATACATCTTTTCTTTAGATGACGACTATAACGAATATTATGGATTAAGAATACTGATCAGCGATACGGATTTGATATTTTTGGAACATCATGATGTCTTGCCGGCATCATTGAAAACTGTTGACCGCTTCTCTCTTGCAGGAAACAAGCCTATGTTTATGTATACTATGATTGTCTTTTTGAATTTGGTGCTAATACTGTTATGTGGAAATGGAATAGGTCTTTGGATTATGGACGCGGATATTCTCTAATGGACGACGGCTGGATTATGAATGACGGACTAGACGCTTGTAATTACAGACTAGTCTTTTGTGTTAAATGCCGTCACTTTCATCTGACGACGATACAGCTCACCAATCCCCAGTGTACGAGCTGTCACAGCGGAACAGCTCACCAATTACCAAATCTAATGCCGCTTATGTCGGTGCTAGGGGCCGTGTGGTCATATCATCCAAGTTGCCACAAGAACAGGTACAATAAAAGCGTACCTGAGATACAACACATATCACGAATCGCTAGATTCTTGGTATGTGATTTAGAATAGGTTAACCGGAAGACTATACTGTGAAGTCATGTGGCTCTGTCAGTATATCGGCACCTCTTCCCACTTCCATAAATTTGACATGTGCCGTGATTGAAGCACGGTATGTTACGACTGTAGCATAGAAATTCATTACTTCATCAACAATAAAAATTAAAAAAAGACCGAGGGTTCAGTATAGCACCCTATCCCCGATCGATGAACCTTAATACTACTTATTGAACCTTTTTTCAGGGAATGAACCCTGGGTTCAAAATAGAACCATAAGGTTCTTTTAGCACCCAAAATGAACTCTATTTTCTAAATGTGTACATGTACGTTGGGCTATTCGTCATACAGATCCAGTAGAAAATAAGTCTAGACCACCAAACGATAGAACTGATGGCTCACTGATGAATCAACATTGTGCAACTTTTTGATCAATCTGATTCACCCAGTCCATTCTGGATTATTTTACGTATAATCCGCATAAATCTGATTTTGTCACCTCGAACTCAATTTCAGCATCAAGATTCCATTCCACACAGCTCGCGATGTGCAATACGCTGTATAGATAACCAAATTATTTGAGGCTTTATGCCGTACAGATCTTTGCTATAGGCCGTACAGATCACAAAATTTCAAAATGAGACATTCCGTACAGATCACAACATTTCATTGAGACAGTTCGCTGAAGACAGAGGTTTAATTTAGCTGAATATAAGTAATATATCGCCAGCGTACTCCCTAAATGATTAGGGATATCACGAGGAGCATAAACGATAGCTTTAAGGGATATATTGTGACCAATATAGCAAGACGATCAAATCACCAAAATGACTCAAGCCAACGAGGCACTGGTATCTTGATGATTCTCGAAATATACACTATAACCAGTCCCTGCCGAGCATTCAAGGTGTTTAGAAATACTCTTTCTACAATTTGTTAGCCTTGATGGAAACCTAAACCATAGATTTCGTGTGCAAACGTGTGCTCAAACTTACCTCCTGGTCCGTTCCCAGTTGCTATATGCCGGATCCTGAGGCCGGTAGTTCAACGGCGGGATAAGCACTATCCCAGTATAAGTCTGATAACCGTGGGTTAAAATTTATCCGAGGATAAGATACGTTGCTGAAAGCAGTGTAAACTTTATCCCGGGTTACATAACACTTAACCATGGGATAACTTTTGTGAATCCTGAACCCGGAATTAAACTGTCAAAAATCGTCGATTATGGCCAATCTAGCGCTGTTTGGCCCGATATGTATATTACATAGGCAAGAGAAACATTTTCGGCTTCGCCGGTCACATTTAGATACGTTTCCAGATAGTGAGATACGAGTACGTTATCGTTTTGGGAGGGAATCGTTAAATTTCATCGTGGATTTGCTGTATGACGATTTGAAGAGACATAAAAAACTTAGGGGTCACGTCCAATTAATCGAGGAACTTTCTCGATGCCTTCGAGATGGATAGAGAAATTTCTCGGCTGAAACCGAGAGGGCAGAACCGGGACCCCTGATGACGTCTCCCGGTTCTATCTCGATCGAAACGTCCCGGTTTTCGAGATGGATACGAAATTGATCGATAATCTCAAAGGGGGTCCCAGTTTGTATATGTCCGTGTTTTGTTGCAATTAAATTGGTCGTTTCTAATTTTCAGGCGATCAGAGTGTTGTGCGGGTACCATATTTGGGGAGCGGGGGGGGGGGGGGGGGGAACGTCTTATAAGCATGTCGGAGCTTAAAATAGAATTTCATGTTATTATATGTTTAATCGATATATCCACGATCTGAATCCAATTGAGAAAAAAACGTTTCATTTTTCTATATAAATTAAGAATACAAAATTGAGTGATTTTCTCACAAACTGATTGTATATCTGACTAATATCCGACGCGGAATAAATGACACATCAACTGGATATAATCTGAATAATATGATTTGAAATCTGAATAATATGATATGAAAGTATGCTATAATTATTATTCCATAAAATTGTTTTAAACCAAACATGGATCGTTTCAACCGAAAAATGAAGTGTTTCACCGGTGTTTTAACCTCGGTGTCTAATTTGTTTGATAATTTTGTATTATTTGTTGCAGATTCCATTTTACCAAGAATTACTGTCTTGAAATATAATTCAAGTAAGGAGATTATATCAACAGACTCTATTTTTGATATGCTTGCCTGGTAGAGGTTAGCGGAAATAATGACAATCGAAACAAGAGGTGTTGATAATTCACACCACAGTCGATCTGTGAAAACCGTCGGCTTGAAACAAGAGCGAAGAGAGAGAAGGAAATGAAAGTAATTAGCGCCAGATTCAGAATGCAATCAGGCTTTAAATCAACCTTTATGTACATTTCACTACAACAATAACACGTGTTGTCAGTGTGAAAAGCTTATGTGGAATACACAAACACTTCATGGAATGCACAAACACTTCGGTCGCGCGTGTATGTCTATATTATCCGGTTTCCAATGCATTACCAGCCGCCCCCCTGTGGTCGTAAAAGCTGCTGTATTTCTGAAAACCGGGGAAATCTTTGAAGAGACGTGATACAATATTTTTTCAAGTTAAGATCCTATCGAAATAAGTAATATCAAGCAAAACCTCCCATTCCGATATACTTTCAAAAGAACATATGGAATTTTTTTCCGAACTTGTATAATTTATTACAATTCGCAGTTCGTGGACATATCTAACACAGGTTCGAAATAATTTACACTGAATAATAAGGAGCCAACTTATGTAATTCAATTGGTGATGTTTTTTTCACCTTTCCATACATAAAAATTGCGCTGTCAGAGCATGTATGCGACTATAGATCTCTGGACGGAATAACGAAATAATGTTAAAATGAATCATGTTCAATGTACTTCATTATCCATGGCTTAATGCATATGTACTCGCCAGGATTAGTCTCGCTGCCACAGAGAAGAACATTTTGAGCGATCATACGTCTTCCGAATGGTTCAACCTTCATTTGAAGGCATCTCGATTCCATTCTCGAAGCAAGTCGATATATTTCGAGGGGGATCGAGATGGACTTTTACTTCGAGAGAAAACCGGGAGCAAACCGGGACAACAATCGATGGAGATAAACCGGGACCCTTCGAGACGAGATATTTATCGGTTTTACTCGTTTACCGAGAAACCGTCTCGATCGATTGGACGTGACCCCTTAATCATGCTTTGGTGTTTTTGCGGTTTGTCGCCAGTGGCAGTTTTCTTCAGGTAAGTGGTGACACATTTGGTCTCGACAAGTCGACAGTATCAAGCATAATTCAGGATGTCAGCAACGCTCTTGTCCAGAAGAGAGATCTGTTCATTATTTGGCCCGAAACCGAAGAGGCGAACCGGGGAGGGATTCTTCGACCTCCGGGGATTCCCTCAAGTGGGGGGATGTGTCGATGGCACGCATGTGCAAATCCTCGGCCCCACAAGACGAGCCCGCCTACGTCAACACAAACGTGCAAGGCATTGCGATCATGACGATAAGCTTGCATGGAGTTATTGCTTTTCAGGAAAAGCTGTGGTAAATCCATGGTAAGCGGTATATAGTAACATCTTTGTGCAAAGTTAGTAAACCTACTTTTTTTCGTCTCAAATTGTTTGTTGGAGTGGAGACCGTGAAAATTTATAAATTAAAAAGTGGTGCGGTCCCGCTGTTATGTTGAAAACTGAGCACAATATCATGGCAATATCGATATTCCGAGCTTTTGTGGTGAAAAACCTATCTACAGAACGATTGTTCTGACTCAGCATGCAGGAGTGAGTGAGTAGCATGCATAACGTCCACTTGCATTATTTGTAGCTCCATTGTGAACAATAAATAAATAAGCGTATTTTCCACTGTCCGTGTATCTGCCACGAGAAAATGGTTACTGGACTACAAGAAGTATGGCGGTGGGATAAGAAGACCCATTGAAAATGTGTAATGAGCAGATCTCACATCAATCCTTGGACAATGCTGTCTTGCCCCGGTGTCGGCAACACTGGTACACAGCACGTGGGCCACTGTGAGCTTCAGGTTGTTCTCATGATCTGTCACCTAACAGAAACATAGCTTCTCGGCACTGCCAGCAGAAGTCAATAAAGAATACTCCTCCTGAAAGATGGCCCTAAAATTTGTATGAAATCACTGCTACAACACGAAGACAGAAAGAAAAATTTCATTGGAAAGAATTTTTAAAAGATTTTTTATCATAATTCAATGTAATTCTCAAAGGCAATGCTGCTTCGTGGCAGACAATATGAAGAACAATTCAAAGCTATGTGGAGTTATCCAAGACAGGTGTGTGTCACACCCCTGTCACCAAACTGTATAGTTTGAAAATCGAATACATCTAAACCAGTTTCAACCCCCAACTGCCTATTGTGCTCCATTCATTCACAGCCTGGTCTGATTGTGCCTGGTTCTAAAAGAAGCTGCATAATTAATTGCCAATTGACACATATCTGTGATATGATCATGTCAGGAAGGCATATCATATCTAACATAGTCTTTGTTGTAGCCACACACTATACAGAATTTTCTTTTACAGAACTGCTTTTCAATATTGTGTGTTTAGTATATATGTACCTCTGCTGACAGTCCCAATAACAACTGTTTTTGTGGATTTTTAATTATGTAGATATAAGAAAAGTAATATCTATGTTAATTGCAGATTTCGTCACAGTACCGTACCTAGACCCCCATACTCGTTCCGTCACCAGTTATATTGATGATTTGATTGGTCATTTGATTGTCCAGTGTGTCTGGGATACACTATTCACAGGGAATGGTAACTCCATTGGGCCTGTGATACAGTATTCATAGGGAATGGTAACTCCATTGGATACAGTATTCATAGGGAATGGTAACTCCATTGGATACAGTATTCATAGGGAATGGTAACTCAGTTGTGTCTGGGATATAGTATTAATAGGGAATGGTAATTTCATTGGGTCTGGGATATAGTATAAATAGGAAATAGTAACTACACTGTGTCTGGGATACAGTATTCATAGGGAAAGGTAACTCAGTTGTTTCTGGGATCCAGTATTCATAGAGAATGGTAATTCCATTGTGTCTAGGGTACAGTATAAATATAGCCACGTTTGTGCAACTCAGTGTATGTAGCCACGACTGAGTTGCCCGTTTCTTCGTGGCCAAACATGACAAAACGCCTAGTAAACCAAATAAGGGGTAGTAACCAGAAACAAACCAAAAAAGGCAGTTGTAAAAATCTAACAAATTACCTATTCAGAAATGCCTCGGAGAGGCCGGACGCACGAGCAAACATGGTGGACATGGAGGGTGGCCAGCTAGACAACACCGATCTTTCAGTGTCCAGCAGTGAGCTGAAATATATGATATTAAGCAGGTCAGGGTCAAGCACTAACTGAGTTAGGATATCCCAACTTGGATAGGCTAACCCATTTGGTGACAATGAAATATCCCATTTAGGATACGTTCATAACTTCTGCCAATTTGTCGGCCCACTCTTCAACTACGCGCCTGACCTAGCATTAGAATTTCCACTAATTTTACGCCTACGTTTGCGGGGAAGTCTGTAAACATGACCCCCCCCCCTCATGTATTTTATAACACGTGAATATATTAACACTTAGAGGGTCTTACCTCCCAATTTTCACACATTTGCTAGGAAACAGCATGGGCATTGCTTCTTGGCCGCCATCGCATTTCCGGATGCTGCAGCAGCTTCCACACACGGCGTTCTGTTCATCGTATTATTCCCCCACACTGCTCATCTTTCCTCGCCCCATCAGTGATAGCAGGCTGTAAAGGAAAACTAGGTCTCTGCCTCACTGTCGGATGATTCATCTGTATCCATTGGGACAATTGAAGAATGATTCGAATGATACAGAACGTCAACAGAAGTCATAGATATCGCATAATTTTCCTAATAATTATTATTAAATGTTAAATTTATCTTTGTGACGAAATACATCTATTCAGTCCTATTCCTGTATTCCAACTTAACATGAACTAATAAACATCTACTCATATATTCATTGGTTTTCATTTACTTATTACACGTATTTATCCGGGTTTTTTGGTTGTCAGTTATTACGACAGAGAACAATGAACCATTAAATGACGGTAATTCTTTTGAATGGCCATTTCGGGCAATTACAAATCAGTAGATAGCAAAAAACAGTTCTGCAACAGTGGAGCCGTATTATGTATTGGGTCTGCCTGAATAACCTCTCATATAAATGTGTCACATAATAATGCAAAGAATAAAGCTTCTTGTATACATCGATGGCCGGCAGTTATTCTATACCTACACAGCAAATTTGACCTGAAGTGTCAACATATTTAAACTTCGTTATTTTTTTATCTATTGACCCAAGATGCCACCCAAACGCAATAAGTGTAGTCGTAAAAAACACGGACTATTTTGCAAAGACAAAAATCCTGGAAGTGTCACTTGTATTTCATCGGGGTGCAACCCAGTTTCCAGTATAGGGGCTTTGAAAGAACGAGGGTATCTAACCAACAGTAGTAAATATATATGTACCAGTTGTTCAAACTATTCTACGGAGAACTTTGTGGGACCTTCATTACCAAAGAAAACAAAATTAGATATATCTGAAATTGTGGATGCAATCGACAATGGCAATGTAAAGGATGAAGACATAATTAGGCTTTCTTGCAGTATTGGCAAATCCACCAGCTATGATATTCTTTGTGATGCCGAGAGCATCACTGGCGAATACAAAGCCAGCAGCTATTTTGAGGATTAGTACATCAGCACATGGTTAAATGCCCACAACAAGTGCCTCCTGGCCTTCCTCAAGTCTGCTTGACATATCTACGAAAAAGTTACTTTCTCTGTGTCGTACCATTGAGCAGGTATATTTTTTAAGGCATGGCAATTTAGTAGAGCCATTATCTTTTAGTTTGAGTATAGTCTCACCGTTTCTGTCCGGGTGCAAGGCCGTGATGCATTTACAGGCAGGTTCCAGCCCTTCGGGTAGTTACAGTATCGTGAAGGGATGGATTGAGTCTCAATCTGTGGTCTCTATCAAGTGTCCAACGGCAGGAAATGTTAACATTTTTTGATAACAATCAAATAATCGGCAGAACCTGTAGAGTGGTGCTAAACTGTGAAAGTAAAAGCAATGTCCTCCCAACAGTGATGCATATCATCGCCCGTGATGAACCCACCATCCAGATGCAGCCAACACTATCGCCATGGCGTTGGCTGCGCTTCCCCGGTCCATCACTGTTAGCAAAATTCAAACTGTTAGATGACAATGCACAGTGCAATGCACATGTTCTGTGCAGAACAAATCAAATGTGGGGAGGGAGACTACTCGGACGACATTGACGTCCATGATAGCAAAGGAAATCTTTCCCGTAACAAGTCATTCAAACAAAAGACAGATCCCTAAAATGTTTGCGAATCCGGTTACCCAGAAAAGATACCCCTTGTACAAATGGGGGAGCCTGTAATGGTTAACCCTTGCTCCTGTGAGTCGGTGAGTAAGGTTTTACACAGTATTTCGGAAGCATGTGGTGTCGGGACTGACAGGCAGTGAACGGTAGTGGGCTGTGATGGTGCCCGCTACTCACTGGGTAAGTCCACCTTAATATAGTCCATTGAACTGATAATAGGTCAAACGTGTAAAGGTCTGATTCCTGTGTCTTTTGCCCCAATTTTCAGATGTTTCAGATTATCTTTGAAATTAAAATAACTGTTTGCATGGACCAGGCGTATGGATAGATAGCCCCAAAGGTATTATTTCTCTGATAATTCTAACAGCAATCATGAGATATGTACGCCGAGAGAGGTCTGGTTATTCTGCCCACCCCCTTCCCATACTTAAACGAAGAAAATAACACATTTCTATGTATGGTGTAATCGCCAAAGTGGCATCAAACTGACGGTCAGATTCGACGTTCATAATACAGCTATTTTTAATAGAGAATATTGCCAAATACCAGATCATGCCAAGATGAACTTTCAAGGTACAGGCTTTCAATTCCAGTTAAGTACATTGGGTCACATTACATGCTCATCAATATGCCTTTTCCCTTCAATCATTCCCCCCAATATATATATATATTTTTTTCAAGCGTCAAAACTTCAAGAGCGCCTGTTCGTGTGCCGCGAGGGTAGTGAGGAAATCAGTGGAGTTGACAGTTTCGTAAAACATTGTGCAGGGAAACACCATGACAATGTAATAGATTTGGAGGCCAGTAGAAAGTATGGAAACCTGTTATTGTTACCCGGGCCTGGCCATGTGGAAATACTTATGGTTAAGGCCATTTTCAAATTATGTTGGGACGTTTTCTTGTCCGAAATAGCCAACCTGTTAGGATTCACATCTTCGAAAGCACAAGCATACTGTCGGGGTGCAAGCAGTCATCACAAATCTTGGCAGATACTCATGATTGCACTCTATGGTTCTGCAGATGAGCTTCTGTTGTCGTACTGCAGGCATGCCCTTGCGATTGATCAGAATCCATGTGCTGGGGGATATTTCCAATGGTTTGCAACCGTCAGCCATTCAAATTATATATGGATGCACCACGTTATTTTTTAATTTATGTTGTCTGCATTCCTCTACAGATGTGGAATTCGACGCAAAAATGCGTCACTCCATCTGTCAAGCAGGTTAGTTTTCGCTCCCCTACATTATGGCTTAAACAAAGTATTCTACCAGCAACTAGAGTTCAGAGACACCAGTCTGGGATGCCAGTGGCCGGACGAAGTTGAAAATATCGTGAATGCCCATGAAAGTGTTTCGTCTTTGGGAATCCAAGTAAGGGGGAAGGAGGAGAACTTTAACAGGAGAACCAAGATGTGCATCCCACGAGGCGTTCCCTGTGAAACTGATTGGCTTCGGAGTTGTCGAAATGTGTAGTATCTGACAAAGGTGATTATGTAAGGAGTGTTTCACTCCTCTGTCATGTGTGAAAAAAGAAATACCTCTTAAGACATAATAGGTGTGATATTTTTATTCACTGACAAATTACACGCTGTCAAAAAGTACAAATTTAAATTCAAATTTAACACTTTGGTCTCTTGCCCTTGTGTATTTGACAAAAATAGCGCATAAAGTCCGGAATGTCCTTGTGAGGGGGTACAAACCATCCCAAACACCACGCATGTGCCCAATATGCACACCCCATCGCAGAACATCCGACCCACATGCATATCTCCTCATCTTCCTCTGCGTCATCGCTGGCATGGCAGATCTTACACTCATCTTCGAAGGCAGATGGGAGAGGGTTTGTTTGTCGATTGTCCTGCGACTGGGGAGTGTATATAGCAGCTGGTGGGTCATCTGGCATAGTCTGTGCACCACGAGTGTGCCGCTCTGGAACTGCGGGGGGCGCGGGTGACAAGGCTGCAAGGCCACCATTGGCAGCATGCTGTACATCTATTCCGTTCGTCATGATATGCATCTGTGGAAATTTAATATATATTTTACTGTCATTATTAAGAGTTAAAAATATAACTAACTGTATTATGAGCAGTAAAATGATACTTCAGGCAGTGGCGTTACGTCACGATGATCTCGCATCCGGTCACCAGACTTCAGGGTTAGTCACGTCCAGGTCAAAGGTCACATCCAGGTCAAAGGCGACTTTCGCTAACGTGACGGCCCAGCAAGAGTTATCTATCTCTAAAGAAGACTGTACGCTTCAATTATTTCAGTCTTAAACGTAAAGGGCAAACCACGCATGGGCATGACAAAGTACTATTGCTTGAGAGTTGTAGAGAAAACTGTTTTCTATTACGCACATTTTTTTATTTGATGATGCAAATGAAATGAGACCTGGATAACAGTCATTCTCTACATGAACGTACAACAAATTAAATAGGAATGCATCAACGCATGTGCCTCGAGCATTGTTATATTAATATTTCATTATTAACTTACATCTTCTTTTCTGCAAGAACTGCCCCTAATGTTCTTTGCCCCACTTTCCTTCTCGACCGACACAAACACTTTTGTGCCCGTCGTGCGCACCAATTCTGCCCCCTAGTGAGATTGAAACGAAGATGCGCAATATCAAAGTATCGCTTTTACAATATATATTCAGATCCGTATTAATCTGGAAGGAGAAAAGAAGACAGCGGCACCAGCCACAGTGACAGATACTCTGCGTCACGCAGTGATTTCTGGATGGAGAGTGCTCTATGTGCTAAGAATACCAACACAGAACACGGATCTTTATCAGGAAAGATCTTGGATGAGAGCTTTTATATCATTTAGGGAGAAATGTTTGACCAATCAGCTCAATTATAGGTACTATTTCTTTTGTATATCAATATGCCATATATTATTAATTCGAGTTAGTATCGAGGGAGTATTTTGTCCTCAGCCTAGCCTTGCTTTAACGTAATATGTCTTAGCTAAAATATACCAACAACGTATATATAGTGACAGGAAGTTTTATCCATAATAAGTCTTTTGCTTTGGGTAGTTGTCTCTTCATCTTTCTCTGTCTCTCTTCATCTTTATCTATTCAAATTTTTATCTATCTATTTTGATAACTTAATAGCGTCTGCAATATCGTCTACTTTCATCAACACGCCAATATTGTTCCTTCATCAATGCCTGCCTCCCCTTATCATTATTAGGGAAGTGGCAGTTGGTGACAAACAATCATCGTCTATTGTCTCAGTCTTCATCCTGCCCAGCGAACGACAGAAATATGAAGCACTGTCAAGTAGGTCAATTGCGGAGCTCACAAAACTATTTCACGAACTCTTACCAGAACTTCCAGAGAAGCACGAAGAAACATTCAAGAAGGAAGTTAAAGGGAAAATTAAACCTGTTTGTTTCCTTCGTAGAGAAATTGCAAGGTCTTGTGGATGAGATTGATGGTGAGCTACAGTCGTTCCTTACACCTAAATGGAAGTCTTCCAACTTTGATATAATAAAACACTGTCTATATACAGTCTTGGCAATAGCCATAAACATGGTTCTCATCAGAATATATTCTATCTCACCTTCAGGAAAAAGGCCCTCTTTCGCTTTGAAAGGGACGCAATCCTACTTTTTGTGTTCATAATATACACAAGTCCTCTCTTGCCAGTGTGGTGGCGGCGATATGTTGGTTTCTCTCCATTAACGTGGCCGCCAGGATTCGTATGCCTCTGTCTTACACAGAATAGATGACTGCCGTCTAGGTAAATCTTACTAGCCTTAAAGATTGACCATTGATCACGAAATATTGATAATGACCAATATATACATTAGCTCATCGACACTGGAAAACTAACATCCGTATAAAAGGGTGAATTGAAAATATCAAGTGAGATACTTATCTACTATGTGGGTATGGAATAACTGCCGGCCATCAATGCATACAACAAACTTTATCCTTTGGATTACTGTGTGACACATTTATATGAGAGGTTATCCAGACAGACTCAATACATAATACGGCTCCACTGTTGCAGAACTTCTCGAAATGGCCATTCATAAGAATTACCGTCACTAAATGGTTCATTTTTCTCTATTGTAATAACTGACAACCAAAAAACCCAGATAAATACGTACAATAAGTAAATGAAAACCAATGAATATATGAGTAGATGTTTATTAGTTCATGTTAAGTTGGAATACAGGAGTAGGAATTAATAGATGTATTTCGTCACAAAGATAAATTGAACATTTAATAATAATTATTAGGGAAATTATGCAATGCATTGTGGACGCAATGGATACAGATGAATCTTCCGACAGTGAGGCAGAGGCCTAGTTCTCCTCTGCAGCATGCTGTCACTGTTGGGACCGGGAATGAACTATGTGTTAGATGAGCAGTGTGGGGGAATAATAGGATGAAGAGAACGCCGTGCGAGGGAGCTGCTGCAGCCTCCGGAAATGCGATGGCGGCCAAGAAGCAAGGCCCATGCTGTTTCCTAACAAATGTGTGAAAATTGGGAGGTAAGACCCTCTAAGTGTTAATATATTCACGTGTTATAAAATACATTACAGACTTCCCCGCAAACGTAGGCGTAAAATTAGTAGAAATTCTAACGCTAGGTCAGTAGTCCAAACATTGGACTTCTTACACGTGTGTTCACCATGATGCGTAGTTGAAGAGTGGGCCGATAAATTGGCAAAAATTGTGGACGAATCCCAAATGGAATATTCCATTGTCACCAAATGGGTTAGCCTATCGAACTTGGGATATCCTAACTCAGTTAGTGCTTGACCCTGACCTGTTAAGTTTCGGTAGTGAATTAAAACTGCTTCTGTGTGAAGTTACCGAAGAAATTAAAAACAAACTAAAACCCATAGCTGAAAAAGTGAAGTGGTGGAAAAGCTAGCTGAAAATAACACCGGCAGAATAGACGCCATTGAACAGAAGACTGGAAAAGAAGTACATTGACCTTCTAGAAAAACATACTGTTCAGCTGGAAAAAAACCGTCCTTACCATGAACTTCCATGATAGGAAATATAATTCACTGTTTTTGGGCTTACTGTGAAAAACAAAATAGTGTATGAAACCCTCAGGGAAATTTTGAGAAAAAAACTGGAAATCCCGAGAGAAGAGCTCCGGAAAATGGTGATTTGTAACGCCTATGTTCTAGGGTAAGCTGAATGGCACGGGGATCAAAATAGTTCGTGACTTACGTGTACCCATGAAACAGGAAAGGACTAGGCTCGAGTCCATGGCCTATATACCCTGAGACATGAAAAAAAGTTGAAGACCCGAATCGGGGTAAAAAACTATGTGTTCTGCTCGAATATCGCGAGACGAAGGATTCGTCATGGAAAATCTGGAGGGAAGAAAAGTGAATAGTGAAAGGTGATGAATCACATTGCTCTGTCTGACAATGTAACTTGTACTGACTTAGCCACGGGGGATATTAAAAATAAAAGGTATATAATATACATAAAGGGAGTGCAGTGAGATGGCGGACACCCCCCGAAATTGCGTATTGACCCTCCATAGCCAGATGAAAAAACACCGATAAACTGCACTTTCTTTCACGCTACATGCTCCAATAAACGAATTTCAGACACCTAAAACGATAAAGACAGTAATGGGTCCATCAACTTACCCCAGGTTAATCACAGAAATGGAAAACCTGTCATTTCGATCACACACAATACGACCAAAGGCTGCCTGCACGCCAGGCCAGTCCCAATAGCGGAAGTGAAGCGGGGAAATGAAAGCGGTCACAACCTTCACCTGGTTTGACCTCGGACTGGACCGCAAAATGTCAAGTTGACACCGATTGACATTCGGTGGACAGTTTCGGTTGCATGCGATCTAGCATGGCCCAACAAGCTTTCCAAAAATGGTAGGAACAATTCAATTAAAAACAGCTATAGTGGTATAGACTATTCCTAAGCTAAACCATATTTCTACAAGCCTACTAATTGCCATAATTCATTACTAAACTGTTCGGTGTAGATTCAAAATTCAGGCCAAGCCAAATTATATCAGTGTATTACATCGCACTATTTGTGAGATCGACCATCTCGCTGTTGTATCATGAAACCATATTCGGATATGGTCAGTGTGAAATTACGGAAATTATTCTGCTTTTCAGTGCCCACCAATATGGAGATTTCGAACTGTCTCTCTAAGAGTTATTTTCTCCTGACCGCTAATGGGCAGAAACTAAGCACATTCTAGCATGTATCAAATGCTTGCAATCTCAGTTACGGTATTTCGACTTGTTCATTTTTTCCTTCACGTAATTGTGTAACTTTGTCTAACCCTTTCTCCGTCAAAATAACTCATTATTCTCAAAGCTACAGCGTAATTCCACCAAAAGAACCCTTCTCCTCTTCTCTCAGCATAAATGTATCGTCCTCTTCCACTATAGACAAATGCCTATATTGGGTGGTGGCGTTTTCCTCACTGCCAGTGTGCACCTCAGCGACGAATAAATGGGTTTTTCTCTTCTGTCAACTCCGACAATACGACATTTCTCTGTTTTCTTTCTCTAAAACATTGAGCAGATATTAACCATACGCCTAGCCTTGGTATAACGATGATGAATTTCTCAATTGAGTTATCAGTTATTCCAGAAGCAAAAGTTTCTGGCTACTCCGATTGATCAGTTAATTCCTTCGTCAACATATGTCCGAAGGTCCGAGTGAATTATGATGCATTTTAATTAACACATGACTGATTAGCAAGATAGGCCATCAAATGACACAATTTCGTTGCGTGTAACATGCACACCCGATTTAACAGATAGAAACAAAGGGTGTGCAAAGTCGCACTAACGGTAACAGTTCAGCGTGAAAATAACATAATGGCAGGAAGAGCTACGTTTTTTCAGTTCAAGCCTGGCGGGGCACATTCGTGCCTGTGGACACCCAATTATTTCATTTAGTTCTCTCTCTTTTTTTGTCCTCCGCCACGAAGTGGTGGGAGGACTTGGAAATGCTAGCCGCCCATCCTTCCGTCCCACATCTTATGAATGCGATATCTTGAGAACACTTCAAACTTGAGGTGCTTCACATCAGTTAGACGGCTATTGGTATTGATTTTCACTGAGGTACGTAATTCAAGATGTCCGCCATCCACCATATTGGATTCTGTCCGTCCCACATCTTGTGAACGCGATATCTCAAGAACAATTCGACCAATCGACTTCAAACTTGAGGTGCTTCACATCAGTTAGACGGCCTCTGGTATTTATTTTCACTGAGGTACGTAATCCAAGATGCCCGCCATCGACCATATTGGATCCCATCCGTCCCAGATCTTGTGAACGCGATATCTCGAGAACAATTCAACCAATCGACTTCAAACTTGGGAAGGTTCTTAACGTCAGTCAGACGGCCATTGGTATTGATTTTCACTGAGGTACGTAATCCAAGATGGCTTCCATTGACCATATTGGATTTTGTCCATCCCACATCTTGTGAACGCAATATCTCGAGAACAGTTCGACCAATCGACTTCAAACTTGAGAATGTACTTCGCATCAATTACACGGTCATTGGTATTGATTTTCACTGCGGTACGTAATCCAAGATGGCTGCCATTGACCATATTGGATTCACTCCGTTCCACATCTTGTGAACGCGATATCTCAAGAACAAATGAACCAATCGACTTCAAACTTGGGAAGGTTCTTAACGTCAGTTAGACGGCCATTGGTTTTCACTGAGATACGTAATCCAAGATGGCTGCCATTGACCATATTGGATTCTGTCCATCCCACATCTTGTGAACGCGATATCTCGAGAACAGTTCGACCAATCGACTTCAAACTTGAGAATGTGCTTCACATCAATTACACGGCCATTGGTATTGATTTTCACTGCGGTACGTAATCCAAGATGGCTGCCATTGAGGTGACAATCCCAGTCCGAGGTCAAACCAGGTGACGGTTGTGACCGCTTTCATTTCCCCGCTTCTCTTCCGCTATTGGGACTGGCCTGGCTTGCAGGTAGCATTTGGTCGTATTGTGTGTGATCGAAATGACAGGTTTTCCATTTCTGTGATTAACCTGGGGTAAGTTAATGTGACCGATTACTGTCTTTATCGTTTTAGGTGTCTGAAATTCGTTTATTGGAGCATGTAGCGTGAAAGAAAGTGCAGTTTGTCGCTGTTTTTTCATCTGGCTATGGAGGGTCAATACGCAATTTCGGGGGGTTTCGGTCATCTCACTGCACTCCCCTTATGTATATTATATATAGTTATATACCTATTATTTTTAATATCCCCGTGGACTTAGCCCTTGTTGACGCGAGCAGGTGGTGCTCACGCCATTGGTTTGAAGAAACTAAGCTATAGCGCGCGACCAACAACAACATTCAATTTCATGTAATCTGTGGTAAATTCATTATGGTATATAAGAAATATCTCGCCTAGTAGCATTTGCTAGATCCTGTGTTGAATGCGACGATTTAAATCAACGTCACAAATCATTGTTGTAGAAACTTATAAAACAGGGCTATTCCAACAAGCGCCTCCACTCAAATACGACAGTAGCGTGCAAGATCTATGGCGTTACGTTTCGTAACGTGTGTCTAATTCTGCTTAACCCGGGGCTGGGGACCGTATGAACCCATTTACTTCAAGATCATCATGGTGTTCATATGAACAGTCACAATCAAAGCGTGACTGAAATACATCATTCTCTAGATGACGACTTTACAATGATTATTATGGATTAAGAATACTGATCAGCGATACGGATTTTATAATTTCAGAACATCCTGATGTCTTGTTGGCATTATTGAAAACTGTTGACCGCTTCTCTCTTGCAGAAAACTAGCCTATGTTTATGTATACTATGATTGTCTTTTTGAATTTAATGCTGATACTGATATATGGAATAGGTCTTTGGATTATGGAAACGGATATTCTTTAATGGATGACGGCTGAATTAGGAATGACGGACTAGACGCCAGTAATTACCCTAATTTGGGCACAACCTCTATTTAGCGCGGCAAATTTTTTTGGGGCAGGGGAAACGCACCCAAATTAGTGAAAATACGGATTCTTACAAAGTAGGTAAGCTTTTACTAAAATATGACGCTTACATAACTAAACTTTGATTATCAATACAAGAAAAAATAGATTAGATATTCTTTTTTGTTTTTTTAGTCCCAATTTGTGTACAGCGTTTAATACATCAAGGGGCGATCTGAAGCCCTGGTTACTATATCTTATGCGTGAAAAAGCCAGATTGGAAGCTCAGTTTGGGCGGGCCACCATGACAATTTTGCTGGCTCCAGGGGGTTAAACTGACTATTTCTTTACTCTCTGACCCATGTATACTTCTTCATAACCCATATTTGTTAAAAATAACAAGCTGAGGCCATTCCTACTATGCTTTGAGGTGCCTTTAATTCATGAGAGGCTTTTTCATACCTACAGTGCCGAGAGTGAATATGGCTGGTGAATAAAGATCTCTGGCTACAGCCTTGGCATATGATTAAAGGGTTACAAATATAGTTCTTGCTGTCATGTTTGTTTGACTACACAAGACAACTTTTCATCATGATTCACATTCAAAATTCTTTATAGAAGAGGGCTGGTTACCGTACAGGATTCGGATATGACACTTGATCAAGCTGTTGGTAATTAACTCTTTACCATATTGTGGATTAATGAGAAAGGAATTTATGGCCAATCAGTTCACCGTTGGCTCCATTTTATGATGAAAGCCTACTTGTACATGTATATTACATTGTTTTGAAGTCTGGCCCCCAAAACTGGGTCAGTTGCATTGCTGTGTTGGATTGCTGAAGAGGGTCTCGAGGAGGGAGAACACTCAAATTCATTTACCAAAATTCCCTTTTAAACACAGTGAAAACAAAGAAATGAGGAAAGTGAAGAGGTACATGTAATTGGAAATGTAGTATACAAAAAATATACATTAATAATAACCAAACAAGCCATTTCATGTCCAAAAAAGTGAAATACACAGACAAAAAATCAACCAGCATTTTCCTCTTAAAAGTCTCTGATTTAGCAGACAACAGTCTCTGGTCAAGCAGACGACCTACTTTGAACTAGAAACTAGCAAACCCTCAAAAACAACAACTGAGCACTTAAAAAACATCAAGACACATCTACTATATTCTGCTTATGTAAAAGAACGACAAAAATAATTCAAAAGACAAAAAAGGTTATCAAGAAGAAAAAGCTTCAGAACTATTTCTTTCAGAGCAAGAACTTTGTTTTGTGCAAGAGTAAACCGGGCACTTCCTGTTACAAGAGTTACAGCTCCCCTATATATATTTGGATGACGGGTCTACATCGATATATGAAAAAATCATTAAAATTAAGTGTGGAGGCATACAGATAATTAAATCAATTGTGGCGGCCTACACCAATAATTAAATTAAATTGATCGTGGAGGCACATACAGATAATAAAATTTATTGTGGATAACAATAATTGAATTGTTTGGAGGCATATGCAATTAAATTAATTCTGGGGGCATACAGGTAATCAAACTGATTGTAGAGGTATACCGATAATAACATCTATTGTGAAGGCGCATAGATAATAAAATGGCTTGTGGAGGCAGACAAATAATAAGATTGATTATGAAGTAAAAATTGCTTTTGGAGACATACAGACGACACTAGCCCAGACAGTTTCTTAATGCGATACCATGTTTCAAGTATTGTCTCTAGATTTGTATCTAATACCGCTTATGCCGGTGCTAGGGGCCGTGTGGTCATATCATCCAAGTTGCCACATGAACAGGTACAATAAAAGCGTACCTGAGATACAACACATATCACGAATCGTTAGATTCTTGGTATGTGCTTTAGAATAGGTTAACCAGAAGACTATTCTGTGAAGTCATGTGACGCAGTCAGTATGTCGGCACCTCTTCCCACTTCCCTTATATGTGTTGTAATTGTATATATGTACCTGATCATTATGGAACCTTACTGTGACTGATGCAGTTATTTACACATTTCCAACACAAGTAGAGCTAAACACAGTTAGCCGATTGTCGAAAGGTACTGGATTATTTGCTGAACAATGGATTTGGTTACTTGGGAAGCATTGTCTGGCAAACTGTGGTCAGATTGGGCCATTATCTCTGAGGGCAGATCATGTTTGCCAGGCGATGTGGACTGGATATGGTTAGTTGAATTCTGTCCAAGTAACAAAGTGTCACAATTCTAGGACCAACGGGTTCCATGTGTATGGTGCTCACGCTGAAAAACGTCTTGCAGCGATGGCCACTCAGTTGGCGGTTCCGTTGTAAATGTATTCACATTGGTACAGGAAACCTCAGCCTGGTGCTATGTTGGAGGTTTGGATGCGTAACCGATGTAATCATGTACTAGAGGTCTGTATGTTGATAACTGTGGATAGTGGTTGTTAGTCCCTCTGACAGCTGGACGGTTATTGTGCTAATACTGTTATATGGATATGGAATAGGTCTTTGGATTATCGACGCGGATATTCTTAATGGACGACGGCTGAATTATGAATGACGGACTAGACGCTTGTATTGTAGGGGACCTGATGGTTGAACCTAGGCTGTCTTTGTGAGCCAGTAGAAGAGTAATGTGATCCGTGGATGTAGTTGGGGTATAGAGCTCTAATGATAGCTCGAGCCATAACTGCTGCACCCTTCTTGTTTACATGAATTTTGTCTCTGTACAGGTGTTTAGATGTGCCACTCTCCTTCAGAAATCCTGGGCTTGAATCCAGAATAAGTACATCTTCAGACTGACATACCACTTTCATAAGACTGGTTGCCTTGCTAGCAGTTTCATATAATGTATATTCATCTCTTGCAGGTATTATCAGTGATACGTGCAGAGTGGCTCTGGGGAAGATTTTCCTGGTAGTGAGAATGAGGTAGTTCATATGCAGAGAGTTAACAGTGTAGGGGTACTGTTGACAATCATTATTACCAATGTGAAGTACCACAACAGAAATCATCATGTCTGGTTTTGTAGCACCAATTCGTTTGGTGATACCACTGACAGTTTCCCCGGGAAGACAGATCACATCACAGGTCTTTTGACAACCGTGTACCATCTAAAAGCTGTACCATTGAATCTCCTACTATAAGGATGTCAGAGTCATGTCTGTACTGAATACTATGAACAGAGACCGTGGTACTGCCCATAGTACTGCATCCTCGCGAGCCAGTGTATCGATCGATCTATTGGGATCGATACACTGGCTTGGTTAGTTACCCATACGAGTTCTGGATATAAATAGATGGTGTTTCCCTGAATCAACCCAATCAGTGAACGCGATAAGCTGGTTGATTAGGCCAATCCGCTGCGAGGTAGGAGATGTGACAGGTTTCAATTTTGATGTCAAGGGGAAATCGACATCAGAAGTCAAAGCAAAAACCGCAGGCTGGGGATAACGACATGCTAATTCAAAACAAGCGCGGGGGATGGAATGTACGAGATTGTATAATAGAGGCATCGACTCAAGAACTCATTCGAATCACCAAAAATGTCCAGGTAAACCCTCTGCGAGGATTTGGGATTTACCCGGACTTGTGAAGATGATAGTACTGGTGATCACAGGGATTTTGTGACCAGGTTCCGTTTCCTTTGGTGGCACCACAGATTTTAGGATTGGTGCTTGCGTATATGAGTTAAACTGACTGGTTGAGGACTTGTGATCAGAGGTATCAATAGTGTGGGTATTTGAGTTACTGACTAGCTGGTCCGCAAGACCAGATAATCGGTTTTCACAAGTCACAGATGGAGTTGGTAGTGATGGCTCTGGAGGAAGTGTTACATTAGTTCCTTCTACTGGCGATGAAAGATGCAACACAGGATGATCATTGGCTGTATCTTTACATGGACATAGTGTTTCCAGTTTGGCAAAGAGTGACTCAAATCTGGTGTCTTTTTGTTTACTGTGTGTTTCAAGGGAGGTAATTCTTTGTGCCAGTTTCACGTTTTCATCCCCTAGTGCTTTACTTCTATTGGGATTCGTAACAATTCTCTGGGTCGAGGACTGAATGCTCCTGTTCAGTAGCTCAGTGCGCATGACCGTGATAGTGTGAGGACGATGTTCAGCTCTCCTGGTAAACCGCCGTTTTCATATATTTTCCTGGACCTATAAGCAAATTTTACGGTTGGTAAAACGTTCAAGTAACACTATGGGCAGACCTAAAAAAGCCGAGAAGAAAGGACAAAGTGACGTAGTGGATGAAAACTTACCCTCGGTCTCTGGCAATGACAGCTCACAAAACCAAGATGGCGCCTCCTGTGAAAACAGGTTTGGAACTTATTCTACCACTCAGTCCGCCTCGGATATGACCCTGTTTCCAATTTATCTCCCTGAACCGGTGAACTCGAACCAGGCGGCTATCCTGAATGCTATCAAAGCTCTTGGTGACCACTTTACTTCAGCCTTATCATCCTTCAAACGAGATATTATTGCTAACATTGAATTTTCACAGAAAGACCTATCTGATAATATGAGTCAGATTCGCGCTGAAGTTTTTAATTTGGGTGGCGCTTTCAATTTAATAAAATTATGCGCGCCAGGTCGTTGCATTGAGTTTGATGTACAACATAAATATTGATTTAAAATATCCAACTATACGGATTTGTAATGGATTAAAAAACATGTAGAAAAAAACTCCAAAGGCGTTATTTAATGTCATGGTGAGGTTAGAGACATAAAAGGAAGGGAGCAAAAGCTGAAGTTGAGGAACTGAGATCTGAACTTCAATCTGAGAGGGCAGCCCGTGAGGCTCTGGAGTTAAAATTAGCTGAAGAGAAAAATGTTTCTGAGAGACGATCAAGGGCTTACAATATTCGTATTGATGGTCTATCTGTGGTGGATGGTCAAACCTGTGAACACGTAGTAGCAGACTACGTTGCACTATCCGCTATCGACTGTTCGGTCTTGGTATTTTCTGTGTCGTGTAAAGCCTGATCCAGCCATAATCTGTAAATAGTTGATTGTCATTGACATGCCTTGTTTTGCCGCAAGTGTTATACCAAGACCCACAATACACTCACAGCGGAAATGTTCTTTATTGGCAATGCTGTACTGCCCAACACCGTCAGTGACTGATCACTGGCCTTTGTGTGTCCTGCACTTGATCGAGGCTCTCCAGCGTTAATTTGTTAATTTTCGCGTCGCGTTAATTGACCGGTGTATGTTGTCCAATGCTGATGTGTCTGACCTATTTTTTACGTTCCCGGAATCCCGCAACCTGTGTTCTAACCAGTCTGACTCCATGTTTCTACATGTCATATGTTTCAATGAATACTGCGGCTCATGTTCCATTCTCTATTGTCGTCGTTCTTTTCTTCACTGTGCTTTGGAGTGCGCGGTCATTCAGAGCAGTTTGCCACGATCTGGTTTTATTAAATCGTCTCCTTTGTTTCTTGTAGACGTGTCAGATAAGGGCAATGTATCCTGGACTCTAAACACACTGAATTGCACTACGTGCCGCTACCGGGATAATGTTTACGCTTATATTGGTCACTAGATTACATTAGAACATGACGGTCGAATACCAGAGAGTATTTTAGCCCCTAATTCAATTCGTCATGATCACACATTGTTTGTGCCATATTCATTTTTATTCCGTTTTCGTTGCTTGCTCAGTTAAACTCATTACTTTATACTCGGTATCATATGTCTATCGATTCTTTACTTTTTCCAGTCATGATTGCAAATAATATAAATACATACGAGGGGTTTAACCATAATCTGTGGAAGGTTTTGCCTTTCCGTGATATGGATGTAAGCTTATCCGATAATTTCCCTGACCAGAATACCTATACCTCGAACACAGACTTTCAAAATTTGTTTTAATCCGATTCAACTGAACTCCAAAGAGTCAGTCGATTACATAACTGATGATAATATCCATAAATCTACCCACTGGAGTATAATTAATTCCTCCACTCCTTCAACAATACATTCAGTGAATTAAACAGCAACGGATCAAAAAACATATCATTTTGACATATCAATGCAAGAAGTCTCAGAAAGCATTTCTCCGAAATATTTGGCTTGATTTCCAACCTTAGGTGTAAGTTTACTGTTATTGGTATTTCCGAAAGCTGGTTAAATCCTGCCACAGAACAACTTTATGAAATACCTCTTACTGAAATACACCCCTTACTTCTCACCCCTTACTTTATGAAATACACCCCTTACTTCTCACCCCTTACTTACAATATTAAATCTTGCACTGTCAGAGAAGATTTATCATCGCATGATGACCAATATAAATCTTTGTTTGTTGAATATGACTGCCCTCCAACACTAAATGAAACGAACAATACAAAATCGGTTATCGGTATATTTTACCGTCCTCCAAACAAAAATGTAAATTACTTTAATGATAAATTCTCATATATACTGAATACTTTCAAGCCCGAGAAAACAAAATGCATAATAATGGGGGATTCTAACATAGATTTATTTAAAACCGATCAACACATACCTTCCAAATCGTTCCTTGATATAATGATTTCTTACCATTTTCCCCCCAAAATAACAAAACCTACTAGAGTAAATTCCAGCACAGCAACTCTTATTGACAATGTTTTCACAAATTTCTATACCGAAACTCTACTTTGTTGCATTTTCCTGACCGACATAAGTGATCATTTTCCGATCTGCTATATTGAAAATCAATGTATAATAAATGATCAGCAAAATAAAACCTTAACTTACCGACATGTCACTGCAGAACAAAAGGAGAAGTTCTTAAATAAAATAGTAAATGTTAATTGGGATGAAGTTATAGATGAACCTGCTGATGTAAATCGAAGCTATGAACTATTTACGAACAAGTTTTCTGATATCTACAATGACATAAAGGAAACGTGGAAAACTATCAATGAATTGTTGAATCGAAGAAAAACAACTGTTCTCCCTGACAAATTTAGGATAAATAAACACTGATACAACTAACCCACATAATATTGCGAATGCCTTCAATAAATATTTTTCTGCCGTGGCTTCTAATCTAGCCGCTAATATTCCCTTGGTTGGGGTAACTTATACTGATTTTCTAAGTGAACGCAACAATAGTACTTTCGAATTTCAACCATGTACAGTGGGTGAAGTCCATGAATTTCTTCTGGATTCCAAAAGCTGTGCTGCTGGAACCGATGGTTTATCTATGTCACTTCTTAAGCCTTTACTCGATTTTGTTACTCTCCCGTTGTGCTCAATTGTAAATCTCTCCTTTGTAACAGGTATCGTGCCATCCTCAATGAAAATTGCTAAAGTTAAATCTGGAGACCCTAGTCTGGTAGAAAATTATAGGCCAATATCGGTTCTTCCATTTTCCAGCAAAGTTCTCGAAAAGTTAGCAGCAAAACGTATCAATGAATTCTTATGTACACACAGAATTCTTTGCTCAAACCAATTCGGATTCAGATCCAATCACTCTACTTTCCTAGCTGTTTTGTCTCTCTATGAATCACTGGTCTCCGCCAAGGAATCCAAACAGTGCAGTATTGTTTCTTTTCTCGACCTTTCTAAGGCGTTTGACACTGTCAACCACGATATTCTTCTTCATAAGCTTCATCATTATGGATTCCAAGGCGTGAGTAACCACTGGCTCAAGGGTTACTTATCTGAACGCTACCAGTCGGTCAACTTCAATGGCGCGGCATCTGATTTGAACCTAGTTCAGTCCTTGGTCCTATATTATTCCTGATTTACATCAACGATCTCAATGTGGTTTCTCAACTTCTTAAAATAATTATGTTTGCTGATGACACCAGTGCTGTATATTCCCATGCAGACCCGACTACCCTATGTCAAACTATGTCAAACGAACTCTACTTAATGTATAATTGGTTTTCTTGTAATATGCTATCCTTAAATATAACGAAAACCAAATAGTAGGGCTCATATGTCATTTCTACCGCAATTATATATCATGGGCCAGGAAATTGAACAGGTTAAATATTTTAAGTTCCTTGGCATTTACTTCAATGAAAAACTAAATTGGTCCACTCATATTAACGAAGTATGTAAAAAAAAATATCCAGAAATATAAGAGTGATCCATGTTATAAAAAACTGTCTTAACATGAAAACTTTACGTATCTTGTACCAGTCTTTAATTTATCCATATCTGCAATATTGTAACCTGATATGGGGTAATACGTACCACAGCCAACTTTTGCCGTTAATTAGACTGCAAAAAGAGCAATACGAGTTATTTCCTTAGGGATCGTTTCCATTAATCGTTTTTTCTTCAGTCGCGATTTTTCTTCAATTTTCTCGATTGAAAAACGATCAATCGCGAATCAGTCGCGAGGATATCGAGAAAAAAAATGAGAAAAAACGATTGAACCTTTTCTGGAAAAAACCATTCTCTCGCGATATCGTTTTTGAATCGTTTACCCATGCGCGATCCGTTCTTGATCGCGAATCTTCAATCGCGAGAGAATCGTTTTTTTTCAAGGCGCGAGAGAATCGTGAGGCGGAGTGATATTTGACACATAGGCCGTGTTGCCGTCGTACGCCGCTCTATCCGCGAACTGGGAACTACATGTAATGTTGATTGCGGATTTGTCGATGGAAAAACCTATATTACTATACTATACTGTATAAATGCGTAAGATAACCGAATAATATATATGATTCACGATCTATAGTCTCCTACAAGCCGAAGTAGGGCGTATGCTGAAAATATCTTTTCATATTCCTGTACCATGCTTCCTGTGACGTTCGCGCTCAGATTTACTCTAGCGAAGCGTAAATGGCAAAATTACATGTTTATTCAATAATCGTGTGAGTCGACAATGTATTAATGAGACAGGATGATAGTCACAATATCTTGTTTTGTAAATACCGGGTACAGGTCATAAGTGAATTTGAGTTCGTTGATTGCATTATCAGAATGATTACGGCACAGGCTTGATAGAGGTGTGAATGGGCGCATGGCGATAACCCAGAACAGCTTAGCCCTCCAGCCGAGAATTTCTAGGTTAATTAAGGTGCAAAATAGTGTAATTAAATATGTATATTTTGTTATAGTAAAACATACATTAGGAAAGGGTATCCATTCATGTTTTGGTACAGTTTTTAAACTATTGTGATGTGAATAAGTTCAAAAAATCACCATCAAGTTAATTTTATTTATTATAAGAATATTCGCGGCAGTGATTTCATATTTGTATCAAATACATATCTTTTTGATTGAATCGCATATAACGGTTGGATTCGCATATGTACAATACTTTTTATTTTAATTTTATATTTTGATAAATGAACTATGAATGATTCCAAAGGGAAGCTCAAGCCAAAAACCAACTGAATATTATATAATTTCATCTCTTACTGGATTAACCAGTTGTGAAAATTTTTACAAATAGCCCGCGCTATATATTAATAATTAAGTGCTTTCGAAGACTCAAAACCCCGTATGACAATGTTATATTCAATACAGCGCCATCTACCTACACAAGGAAAATGGTGATCGTAGGACAAAAAACCACGCGTACAGCGAAAATCTGATGAATCAACTCAAAATTTCAGCCCGCACAGATGCCAAAAACGTTCACGAAAAATACTACACAAGAAATCTGGAATAATACCAGCTTTAAAACACAGAAATACCCCAAATAATAGACGCAAATGACCCAATCTGACCATATCCGGGCCTGTGTCCCGTACAAAATATATGTAAATATGAAGTTATAATTATATGCATAACCATTATTCCTATGTTTATATATAGATATTTTTTTCAATTTCTTTCAATATCCCCATCGTATCTATATAACCGCCAACTGTACAGAAACACGCTATAGTTTTACACTAGGCAAAGAATGGAAATGGAAGAAGAAAAAATGATCGAACTTTATATAGTCTGACTGAAGTGTTAGAAACTCGAACGTGTATGCGGGTCGGTCAGGCTGAACCAATGGCGTACTACTTTCGGCTATAATCCTCAATCGTTTTTTTTTTCAATCGTTTATATTTTCTCGATTAAAAAGCGATTGAATCGCGATATCGCTTTTTATTTGCGAGAATTTTCTCGATTGAAAAACGATTGCCAACAGAAAAAAAAACCATTCGAACAGCGATCGCGAATGAATCGTTTATTTTGAAGAAAAAAACCATTCCCTCGCGCCTTGGAAAATCGCGACTTCGAGAAAATTTGACGAAATAAACGATTCATTCGCGAACGATAATTGGAAACGGTGCCTTAAGCAACAAATATGATCATACAGCTTCTTTGTTTGCAAAACTGAAACTGCTGACCCGAAACGACATTAATTCTGACCTTACTCTACGCCTTGTCCACAAATTTCTCTACAACCCTTTCCTTTTACCGTTTGAATTCCGAACCTACTTCACGAGATTGAAAGAAATACACCAATACCACACTGGTGGCCATGATCTTGACCTATATAGACCCTTTTATCGTACTGACCTTAGTCTGTACACTCCTAAAATAAAGGGGCCAAATGAGAGGAATAAATTACCCTCGGACCTGAAGCAATGCCAATCTATTTCTCTTTTTAAATCTAAGATACAAACATATTTATTGCAAAATACCGCTAATTAATATATTTTATTTGCAAAGCTGAGCAATTGCATCATACTTGTTGATTTTCACCCGAAATATAAACTTTGTGCTCTTTTATTCCATACCTCCACTATCATGTTAGACATTCTTTAATACAAGCTGTCTATATATTTTATTTGCAAAGCTGAGCAATTGCATCATACTTGTTGATTTTCACCCGAAATATAAACTTTGTGCTCTTTTATTCCATACCTCCACTATCATGTTAGACATTCTTTAATACAAGCTGTCTTTTCTTTTATTATATCTTGATTTTGTAATTAATCCGGAATAATTCAAACCCTTCGGGGTTTATCTCCCGCCAATCTGTATGTTCTCTAATCTGTATATATTACTGTACTTGTATTCCCTTCCTGTATATGACTGTTTAATTTGATCCTGTTGATTGGTGAATAAACAAACAAACTTATTTTATCCTCCAAGTCAGATAATGAGAGTGAGACGGATGCAAGCTGACTTTGAAGACTGGCCAGTTCAGTCTTAACTGTGTTAGTAGTCTGTACCTTATAGTCCCTCAGCTCCTCCACTAGTCCAGAAAATTCAACATAAATTCCCCCATCCTGTTTTCTAGCTGCATGAAGGCCTCGTTCCAGTTACTGTTATCCTTTGAACCTTCCATTTTCGAATTTTCGGTAACCAGCTGGCATGAAGATGTGAGTAATTCTCCGGCAGTATCAGCTGTTTTTGTTGCTGATGCAGATCTGATATTCTCAGAGATGGAGTCTGTGAAAGTCCAAACAGACTTTCGACTGTCGAGTTGACTCTTGACTGTCGAGTTGGTCCGAATTGACTATAGCCTTAGGTTCGTCAGTATCTTGAATTGGTATGTCATTTGTTCTTGAAACTGCCTGTGTATAGTTCGATTCGTTTAGTTCGGCACTTTCTACATGATTTAACACCGCGAGAGAATTTCCCATGTCTGTTATTGTTCCTGTGCTGTCCTGTTGCCCCTTAGCATGGTAATCAGGTTTATCTTCTGGTGCGCCTGTATTGACCATGACAAAGGTGCTTATTCTGTTGTTTACTTTACTTGACCTTGGCATTGAGGTGCTAGATAAATCATCAGACCTCTCTAAGATCCCTCTAGGGTCAGTAGCCTTCTTGTCTTGATCTGGGAGCCGTTTACTGGGTTGGGACAATTGGCTGTCATTCTCTGATGATTGCTCTCTGATGTGCGTTGTGGGATATTCAATGGCACATGGAAGTGGGAGTAACTGAACTGAGTGGAATGAGTCTAAATTTAATTCTGCCTTCCGTACAAGCTCATGTACGTTTATGAACTCTGAATGCAGCCATGGTTGGGTAAAATTTCCTTGTACCATTATGCTTCCGGTGGTGTAGTACAAAGTAATGGTGAACAGTTTGGTAGAGGTAATACTGACTGCCAAAATGGTTTTAAAGAGGCGATCATGAGGTCTTTTATACGAGAATTCACTGGTCTCATCATTCATTGTGAGTACAGAGTTCCACGTCTCACTCTCATTATCTGACTTGGAGGATAAAATAAGTTTGTTTGTTTATTCACCAATCAAAAGGATCAAATTAAACAGTCATATACAGAAAGGGAATACAAGTACAGTAATATATACAGATTAGAGAACATACAGATAGTTGCAGAGTTCTTCTTGTCAGTGTCTCGCCATGATACAAGAGTGTGTGGTAGATCTCCTACAACTTTGTAATACAGAAGAAGCAGAATTCTTCTCCATATGAGAATAGATTTCACTGTGCTTTCAATCTTGACCTGTTTTGGGTCTCTCTTAATGTTAATCTGTGGTAGATGGTCGTGATCATTTGCCTCAAGAGACTTGGATTGAAGGTCGCAAGTTATGGGGTTACCTGGGGTGCGGTTTTCGACGGCGTGGTTTTTGCCGGTCGGCATTCATATTTGCACTGTCCATAGCACTGCACGTCTCTATTCTTGCACCTGCAACAAGACAGGTTTATCACCACTGAAACAACAGGTTTCGCGATCTGAGTTGATGAAACGTACTTAACAAAAAGACTTTACAAGAAGCCTTAAAAATGTGATCCCGCCTTTTCAACCCGGAACCGGAAGATGAAGACTCTCTGTGCCGTGACTCACTGCGACCTTGATGATCATCAGCTGTCCCGGATGTAGTCAGACAGTGATTTGCACGTGCAATTTCGTCTCTGTTATTTTGAGTATTTCTGGGGTTTTAAGCTGGTATTATTTCAGATTTTTTGTGTAGTATTTTTCGTGAACGTTTTTGGCATCTGTGTATAGTGAAATTTTGAGTTGATTCGTTAGAGTTTCGCTGTTCGCGGCGGTTTTTAGTTTGTCTGGGTTGACACAGATCACCATTTTCCTTGTGTAGGTAGATGGCGCTTTATTGAATTTCCTTGTGTAGGTAGATGGCGCTTTATTGAATGTAACACGATCATACGGGGCTTTTGGTTCCTTGAAGGCACTGATATATATATATCGCGGACTATTTGTAAACTGTTGATAACTTATTATTTTCTTGTTTGTTTGTTCGAATTAATCTTTTCTGGAGCTTCCTGGGTGTGAGTCTATAATTATTTTTAGTGCTATGACAATCAAAGTGAGAGTTCACTATTTCCCTTGTGTAGCTAGATGGCGCTGTATTGGATATAACACTGTCATACGGGGCTTTTGGGTCTTTGGAGGCACTGTGTTAATATATAGCGCGGGCTATTTGTAAAATTGTTGACAACTGCTTTTATTTTATTGTTTGTTTGTTCGAATGAATCTTTTCTGGAGCTCCCTGGGTGGGATTCTATAATTATTTGTTTGTGCTATGGTACACAGAGTGTTATAGAGGCCACTTAGACTTTTGGGGCTGAATGCCGCTAAGCCGATTGATATTTGGCGTGCTTTAAAAGAGACTGTCGGATCAGGGCCGAAAGTCCTTGATGGATTAGCGCAGGTGACAAAGGATCTCTGGATTGTGACACTAAAAATGAGCCAGAGATGTTCTCCTCTGAAACGGTATCTTGGATTTCCAAGATCAGTGTGGTCACTTTGAGGAGATTACATCCACGAAAGTAATTGTCAGAACAAAATGCCCTGTGGAGATACCACACACTGACATCAGACATATATTTGAGAAATATGGTAAAGTTCATGACATTTCCCACGAGTACTATACATTTGGCAGGGATTTCAAAACTGGGAGTGGGAAGGTGTGGATATCTGGCATCAAAACCACTCTTCCCTCCACAGTTATGTTTGGAGAGTTCAGACTTCCTGTTTGGTATAACGGAAGGTTAAAACCTGTTACACCTGCGGAGATGAAAATCACATGTTTTGAGATTGTCCATTTAAGAATAAATGTCTGAGTTGTGGACAGCCAGGCCACAAAAAACGGGAATGTGAAACTCGTGAAAACTCAGAAGGTCCGACTGACAGAAAAAACCGGACTGCTTCACAATGTGACTGAAATTCAATCCAATACAGAGAAGAAATCTCCCGTTACGGAAAAGTCCGCCGTTAGAGCTCTCTCACAATGAACGCACAGGAAGTTGAGCAACCTGAGAGCGTTGGTGATAGCATTTGGTCAATTGTAGGACCGGATGGCAAGACCTCAAAGAGGAATTCTAAGCTTAGACAAAGGAAAAGTAAAAAGAGCAGAGGAAGCGGAAAATCTTCCCAACAGCTCAAACAGATTTTCAGCTCTCTCTGAGGAGGAGGATGTTGATAATTCCTTTGATATTCCTGGTCCACCGCCCCCCCCCCCAAAGAGAAATAGGGTAGATGAAAGTCCGGAAAGTTTACTTCATAATCAGCAGTCTAAAGATTTATGAGTATGAGAGGATTGTAGATCCAGAAAACTCTTCAAACGGTTGGATCCCTGTCCGGCTTGGAGAACGACAGCGTTGTCAATGATAGTCAAATGCCCAGCATTGTTGCTACTGTGCTTGATGTAGACGGCAGTCGTAGTGAAAATTCATCTGTGCGTTCGGATGCTGTTGTCGAAACCGAGCTCACCACAGATGATTCTAGAAATGAGCTGCCTTACTAGATGGGAAAGGAGGTGTAGATGAAGACATTAGTTCTACACATGTACATTCTAGTGGTAACTCGAACTTCACCGCAGATGATGATGGCTGTGCTAAGCTCACCAAAGATGATGTTAGAAATTTCTACCACTCTTGTTATTAATGTTTTCAAGCCAAAAATTCAACTCTTGAATACCTTGCTGTGATATTAAGGTCGGTCGATCCCATGATAGAAGTGATCCTAGCATAGCCGCCTTTTGCAGTTCCCTTGTTCTGATGTAGACAATATTTCCTATACCCCTGAACATTGAGCATACCTGATCTACTACTGCAGCGACCTGTCTCGCTGTCACCACTCCACCCCCGGTAATACGAGTAATCAAGTTGCCGATGCTAAGCTTTAGCTTTTTAACACGTGGTTGACTGACAGATACCGAACACAAGTGACTATCGATGACAAATCCTAACCACCCCTGCTTTTGCTTCGGTTCCCAGTCACATTTCTCGTCACTCAGAATAAACCCTAGATTTTCCAAGTCTCGCTTAATTTCGGCTAAACCGTGTGTTTTAGCCCCTGCTATGCCATCATCGTAGAACACTACAACTTTCTTCCCTTCCGATCGCCATTTCCCTACCACAGGCCGTAAAAGCTTCGTGAAGAGAAAAGGGGCGCTTCCCAAACCGAAAGCGAGAACGTACAAAACATAATATTTGCCGCCGCACTCAAATCCTAGAAACTTCCGATGTTCCCTATAGATTTCAATGTGATGGAACGCGTGTCTAATATCAAAGGAAAACATATAGTCGTCTTTCTCAATGATTTGTTCAACAATGGAAACGTCTTCGCATCTAAATTTCTGCTTTACCAGATGTGGATTAACGTGTCTTAAGTCCAATACTAATCTCTTTTTCCCGTCCTCCCTCCCGTTCACTGACCGACAACGGATTTGTACCGTAGGGTTTGTGGGAGACTTCTGATACACAACCCAAAGTTTCTAACTTTTGGAGGGCTTCGTATACAAAGTCTGCATTCTTTGACGTGGACTTATTATTGCTCAACTCTATTGGATCTGGCACAGTGACCAACGGCAATTTATACCCCTCCTTAATTACGCCCATCAGAAACGGTGTTCTTCCTAATTTCTCCCAAGCTTCAAAATTGTCCCGTAGCCTGCCTACTGGTGATGGTGCCTTTCCGACTCGGGCAAAATGCAAATTTTCTTCCATTTCAAATTTATGAAATCCTATTCCCCCCTGTTCAGGTCCATTAACCCAGAAATCTGAACTAATGCCTTCCGAAACTCTATTGGAGTTGGATGTAATTTCAAATGCATTTTCATACATACCCACCATCACCCAATTCTATTTGTGTACATGTATTTGAAGAATCAATACTTAACTTAGGTCCCATGCTCCCGGGAATCGTTGCAGACGGTACTCTCTCTCGCCTGCCCCATCAATCGTGGGCAGCTTCGAAATAGATGCCCAAAATTTCCACATTCGAAACAGGGCCCGCTTGCACGTCTATTCTGTAACTGTTGGATTCCCATCCCCGGTTCCCGAAGCGTCATCCCGGCAGGGAGTGAGTACGGTGTAAAACCGTATCGCATCCCGTCCCAGCGACCGGCTCGTCTTCCCGCGCTGTATGGCCTACCGCCCCTCCCTCTCTTCTCCCTGGTATCCTTTAATTTCCTCTGTGCCGTCCTTTCAGCGCGTTCATTCCGTTTTTCATCATCAGTATCGCTAGCGAGGTCGTTATGAACATATTCTGATACCGTTGTCCAGCCGTATTCCGAAGAGTCGGCTATGTGAATCAGTTTTTGTCGCCCATCAATCAACTCTATACCTTTGTCAAGATTGTCCACAGCTGCTGCGATTTTCCCCTTTTCGCAATAGTGCTTGGCTTCCGTTAAGTTTTCTTTGACTGTCTGGTTGAAACGATGCTGCTCCTCATGCCCTTTTTTGCGAAACGATCTCGGCGTTGCGAGGCTGCTCAGTTTCTTGATTTCTTCCATCTGTGTAGCCGTGGAGTCGGCCATTGTCGTCCGGAGCTGTGTCATCTGCTGGTCCATTAATTTTCTAATATCGTTCAGTGTGGACTGTTGGGCAGCTTTAATCTCATCCTGCATTTTTTTTTAGATGTCATCCGGCTCCATATCGACAGTGAAATGATAGGTAATTATCCTCGATCGCTCGGGTGAACTTGAACGTCCGTTCAAGACGCGCACTGCACCTAAAGCGAGTTCCACCACCTATATTCCAGCCTTGTGCCTTCCACTGCGCACAATACTGACCAATCAACACGTTGCGCATTCCCCCACCCAGCTAATTGGCACGTGCCATGAAAACAATATTTTCACTCTATACTTCGTGCCGAATGAAAATACATTTTAGCACATGGATCAATCTTGTGATAATAAGCGACCATACAAGACTTCCTTAAACCAGAGGTCGAAAAAGAAATGTGAGCAGAAGAGAGAACAAGAAATTTATAGAAATAAAGACAAAGATGTTCAGCAGTTGCGAGAAGAACAGAAAAAAGAGCAGAAAAGCCAAAGGAGAAGACCTTTAATTAAACGTTCATAATGGCTAATTTGACACTCTATTTCCTAGTGTGTGTACTCTTGTGTGTTATTTCTTCATATAGACTAAAAATCGCTCAGTGTCCAACCCTCCTCCAATGGAACTGCCGAGGAGTTTACATGAGCTTCACAGACCCCTAGTCAGGATTAGAAAGGGGCATGGGGGAAATACCATCACAACACTTATAGCCGGGGGTCTGTGGCCCGCTAGGCCCCCAGCCGCCAGAGACCCCGCGGTGCTCTTAGAGCTCTCGGAGCCATTTTTGGGACATTTCAGACCTATCCAAAAGAACGAACTATCAGCCTATATACATGTGATAAATTGATATTTTTTTCAGAACTGGACACCTTTAAATTATTTCAAACAGGTGATCGTGCGACTTCATTATATATTGCAAAACGAAAATGTAGGTTTTGTCAAATGTAAATTATTGTGTATGCAAGTTTGCTGTAAACAAACAGGTTCTCGAGTTGAATGAAGGGATTGCCGTTATTTTTCTCCGATTTGATTCGAGCTAAACGAGCAGGTTCACCTGACTTCAATGGTGGATGAAAACAGTTGTTCTCAGTCACGACAGGGTTATCGTATTATAGTGCACGTACACAATCAGACATTTTGTGAGTGGCAGCATTGTCTGGTCTCACTGCTACGTGGTGCGATCCAGACAAAAAGGAGTTTCCCAGGGGGTTTCAGGTCAATAACGCAGTATTGTCACCAAGATAAATACTGGGATACCACACTTTAAAACTTGTCTTATATTTTCCATTCAAAACATGCATGTTACAGGAGTGGACATTACTTTAATTCAGCATGTACCAATATTACTACATTTGCACATGTACACTGTGGCCTGTATATTACTGCCCAACCACCTCACATCTGCAGTCACTGATAATACCTCTATTCCACAGTTGCCTGGCCTGTAGGATATTGGATGGTCGATGTCTACGTAATTATTTCCAATAAATTATGAAAATTAATAAACATTAAAAAAAAAAATTAAATCGATTAAGTGTATTTCTCTTTCATCTTTGGCTCAATTAAAGTCACTCCCTATAATGTCAAGTCGAGTTACTACAGTTTTTAATTATCTACCATACCCTGCCCTCTTTGACATAGAATAAAAGAGCTCTTTTATTCTATGTCATAGAGGGCAGGGTATGGTAGATAATTAAAACTGTAGTAACTCGGCTTGACATTATAGGGAATGACTTTAATTGAGCCAAAGATGAAAGAGAAATACACTTAGAAAAAATATTTAAAAAAAAAAAATTGATTTAATTTTGTTTTAATATTTATTAATTTTCATAATTTATTGGAAATAATTATACGTAGACATCGACCATCCAATATCCTACAGGCCAGGCAACTGTTCTCTAGACTATTCTGAAAATCCAAGTCTGTTTACATAACTATGTTATTGTTCAAGTTAGTCTATACAAAACCTCCTGAATCAATTCCATTAATTCCAAATACAAGGCAATCATGAGTGGACCAACACAGGCCGTTCTGGACACACAGAGTTCAGTTAGTGAGACAGGTTAGAAACAGAGCTTTGGCTAGCCACATTGGGCACAACAATACTTGTGATATTTTCCTGAGATGTCTGCTGAATAAGAGATGTCACAATATTACCGTGCCTGTACCAGATATGATGACTTAACTTCACGAACATATCGATCTTCCCCTCAATAGTACTAAACTTTGCACACACGCTGGGTGACAGTAGCCTCCCTTAGACAATTTGAATGTGATCGTTACTCCGTAAGTTAAGAAGACGGAAGTGTAGTTTCTACTCTAGGTACACAAATAATAAGCAAATCTTCTGGGCTTTTGCCGTAACCACCTTTGTGCCGCCCGGTCCCTGATAACATCCACGACCTCCTCATCAATGTTCAATTTAATGTTAAGCAGCCAGTTGAGAACCTTGTTCGACAGACTTGTACGTCTGTCGCTCTTGATTATCTTTAGATAGCTAAACAGACGCTCAACCTCAGCTGAGGACAATGATAGGGTATTCGCTACACTGTACAAGTAGGTGACCTTTGGAAATCTAATGGACAGATCTTCAGACGAGGAGGAATCCCTCTGAAGGAGCAGTTTTCCCTATACCAACAAGGGACTAACTTCGCTACTGGGAAATTCGAGCGATTTGAGGAACTCCAGCCAGCCAACCCATTCATCCATGAGCTCATCCTCAACCATAGCAAAATCAGCTGCCAAAGACCTCATCTCTTCCTCTCATTACAAAGGCGGAAGGGAGTCGAGAACATCGAGTGGGAGCGATAATAAAGTAATGAGATGACATCAATGTTTTGGAATCTCTGGTTGATTTTCTCTTTCAGGTTATCCAGGAATGGCAGAGGGATCAGTCGGTTGAATTCTTCTTCACTACAGTTATCCCTTGTTATCTTCACACTTTTGTCTTCAAGGAGAAGCTTCCTTTCCCAAGGGCCTAGGTTTGTTTTCCTTGTCTCCAAAGTCGCCAAGGTTTGTTGGAGCT